>CM036914.1:29582650-29607650 GCA_020800305.1 Porphyrio hochstetteri
AACACTAAAACTAACATTAACTCTTACCCAAACACTAAACCTAAACATAACCCTAGCCCTAGCCCTAACCCTAACCCTAACCCTAAACCTAACCCTAACACTAAGCCTAAATCTAAGCCTATACCCTAACCCTAACCGTACCCTAACCATAACACTAACCCTTACCCTAACCCTTATCCAACACTAACCCTAAACCTAAGCCTAAACTTGACCCTAACACTAACCCTAAACCATTCCCCTAAACATAACACTAACAGTAACCCTAACCAATAAACCTAACCCTAATCCTAAACCTAACCCTAAACATAAACGTGAATCTAACCTGACCCCTAAACCTAACCCTAACCCTAACCCTAACCCGAACCCTAACCCTAACCCTAACCCTAACCCTAACCCTAACCCTAAACCTAAACCGAACCCTAACCCTAACCCTAACCCTAACCTTAACAGTAAACCTAACCCAAACCTAACCCTAAACCTTACCCTAAATCTAACCCTAACCGAAATGAACCTAACCCTTACCCTAACCCTAACTCTAAACCTATCCCTAACCCAACCCTAAACCTAACATTTACCCCAACCCTAACCCTAACCTTAACCCTAACCATAACCCTAACCCTAACCCTAATGACGCTAATCCTAACCCTAACAGTAAACCTAACCCTAACCATAAACCTTAAACCTAACCCTAACACTAATCCTAACCCTAACCCTAAGCCTAACCCTAACCGTTAACCTAACCCTAACCCAGCCCTAACCCTAAACCTTACACAAACTTAAACCTAACCCTAACCCTAACCCTAACCCTGACCCTAACCACAAATATAAACACTAACCCTAACGCTAACCTTAACCCTAAACCTAACACTAAGTATAAACCTAACCCTAATGACCCTAACACTAATCCTATCCCTAACCCAACCCTAAACTTAAAACTAACCCTAACACTAACTTAAATCTAAACCGTAACCCAAATCCTAACACTATCCCTAACCGTTACCCTAAACATAATCCTATCCCTAACCCTACTGACCCTAACACTAAACCTAACGCTAACCCTATCCCTAACCCTAACCCTAACACTAACCCTAACCCTAATGACCATAACCCTAACCCTAACCATAAACCTTAAACCTAACCCTAACACTAATCCTAACCCTAAACCTAAGCCTAACCCTAACCGTTAACCTAACCCTAACCCAGCCCTAACCCTAACCCTTACACAAACTTAAACCTAACCCTAACCCTAACCCTAACCCTGACCCTAACCACAAATATAAACACTAACCCTAACGCTAACCTTAACCCTAAAACTAACACTAAGTATAAACCTAACCCTAATGACCCTAACACTAATCCTATCCCTAACCCAACCCTAAACTTAAAACTAACCCTAACACTAACTTAAATCTAAACCGTAACCCAAATCCTAACACTATCCCTAACCGTTACCCTAAACATAATCCTATCCCTAACCCTAATGACCCTAACACTAAACCTAACGCTAACCCTATCCCTAACCCTAACCCTAACACTAACCCTAACCCTAATGACCATAACACTAACCCTAACCCTATCCCTAACCCTAACCCTAACCGTAAACCTAACCCTAACCCTAAACCTAACCCTAACACACACCGTAACCCTAACAACTTACCCAAACCCTAACCATAACCCTAACCGTAACCCAACACTGAACCTAACTCTAAAATTAAACCTAAACCCTAACCCTAACCCTAACCCAAAACATAAACCATAACCCTAACGCTAAACCTAAGTCTAACCCTAATGACCCTAATCCTAACCGTAAACCTAACCCTAACCTTAACCGTAAACCTAACCCAACACTAACCCTAACACTTACCCTAAATCTAACCCTAACCCCAATGACCCTAACCTGTACCCTAACCCTATCCCTAACCCTAACCCTATCCTCAACCCTAAACCTAACCTTAAGAAGAACCGTAATGACCCTAATCCTAACATTATCCTAACCCTAACCCTAACCCAAATTACCCTAACCCTAACCCTAACACTACACCTAACACTAACACCTTACCCTAGCACTAACCCTAAGCCTACACCTAACTCTAACCCTTACCCTAACCCTAACCCTAACCCCTAAACCTAACCTTTAACCCAAACGCTAAACCTAATCCAACCCTTACCCTAATATTTACCCTAAACCTAAGCCTAACCGAATCCTAAACCTAAAACTAAACCTAACCCTAAACCTAACCCTAACACAAATCCTAACACTAACCCTAATCCTAACCATAAATATAATCCTATCCCTAACCATAATGACCCTAACACTAACCCTAAAACTTTCCCTAACCCTAAATCTAAACATAAACCTAAGCCTAACACTAACCCTATCTCTAAATCTTACCCTAACACTATCCTTGAATCCTAACCGTGACCCTAAACCTAACACTAACCGTAAACCAACCCTAACCCTAACCCTAACCATAAATTTAACCCTAAATCCTAACCCCTAAACCTAACATTAAACCTAACCCTAAACCTAACCCGAAGCCTAAAACTAACCCTAACCCTAAACACTAAACCTATCCTTAAACCCTAAACCTAACCCTAACCCTAACGCTAACCCTAACCCTAAACCTAATCCCTAACCCTAAACCTAACCCTAACCCTTTCCCTAACCCTAACCCTAACCCTAAACCTAACCCTAACAATAACCCTAACCCTAACCCTAACACTAACCCTAACCCTTACCCTAAACTTACCCTAACCCTAACACTAACCGTAACACTAAACCTAACCCAAACCTAACCCTAAACCTAACACTAACCCTAACCCTAACCCTAACACTAACCCTAACCATAAACTTAATTCTAAATCCTAACCCCTAACCCAAACCCTAAACCGAACCATAAAACAAACCCTAACACTAAACACTAAGCCTAACCCTGATCCCCTGACCGTAAAACTTACACTACCCTAACCCTAACCCTAATGCTAACCCTAACCCTAACCCTAACACTAACCGTAAAACTAACACTAACCCGAAAACACAACCCTAAACCTAATCCTAACCCTAACCCTAACCCTAACCCTAACACTAACCCTAACCCTAACCCTAAACCTAAACCCTAACCGTAAAACTAAACATAAGCATAAACCTAAGCCTAAACCTAAAACCTAACCTTAACCATAACCCTATCTCTAAAACTAACCCCTAACCCTAATCCTAGCCCTAAATCCTAACCCTAAAGCTATCACTAATCCTAACACTAAAACCTAAACATAACCGTAAACATAACCCTAAACCTAAACCTAACCAAACCATAACCCTAACACTAACCCTAACCCTAACCCTCATCCCTAAACCTAAACCTAACCCTAAACCTAACCCTAACCCTAACCCAAACCCTAAACCAAACACTAACCCTAAACACTAAACATAACCCTAATCCCCTAACCGTAAAACTTACACTAACACTATCCCTAAACCCTAAACATAAACCTAACCCTAACCCCTAACCCTAACCCTAACCCTAACCCTTTCCCTAACCCTAACCCTAAACCTAAACTAAACCCTAACAATAACCCTAACACTAACCCTAACACTAACCCTAAACCTTACCCTAACCCTAACCCTAACCCTAACCCTAACACTAACCCTAACCCAAACCTAACCGTAACCCTAAACCAAACCATAACCGTAACCATAAACTTAACCCTAGATCCTAACCCCTAAACCTAACCCAAAACCTAAACCTAAACCTAACCCAAACCCTAAACATAACCATAACACTAAACACTAAACCTAACCCTAATCCCCTAACCGTAAACCTTTCACTAAAAAAAACCCTAACCCTAACTCTAAACCTAAACCTAAACCTAATCCTAACCATAACCCTAACCGAAACCTAACACTAACACTAACCCTAACCCTAAATACTAACACCTAGAACTAACCCTAAACCTAACCCTGACCCTAACACTAACCGTTACCGTAACCCTAACCCTAACCCTAACCCTAACCCCTAACCCTAACCCTAACCCTAACGCTTTCCCTAAACCTAACCCTAAACCTAACCCTAACCCTAACCCTAACCCTAATCCTAAACCCCTAACAGTAAACCTTACACTAACACTATCCATAAACCCTAACCCTAACCCTATCCTAACCCTAACCCTAACCCTAACCCAACTCTACACCTAACCCTAACTCTAACCCTAACCCTAACAAAACCCTACCCCTAACACTAAACCTAACCCTAAATCCCAACACCTAAACCTAACCCTAACACTAACCCTAACACTAAACATAAACCCTAACACTAAACCTAGCGCTAATCCTTACCCTAACCCCTAACCCTAACCCTACACCTAACCCAAACCCAAACTTAAACCTAACCCTAACCCTAAACCTAAAACTCACCAAACACTAACCCTAACCCAAACCCAAACTCTAACCGTAACAACAAACACTAACCCTAACCCTAATCCTACCCCTAACCCTAAACCTAACTCTAACACTAACCCTAACCCGAACCCTAACAGTAACAGTAAAACTAACACTAACCCGAAAACACAACCCTAAACATAACCCTAACCCTAACCGTAACCCTAAACCTAACCCCTAACCCTAAACGTAGCCCTAAACCCTAACTCTGACCTGAACCCTAAACCTAAACCCTAACCGTAAACCTAACCATAAGCATAAACCTAAGCCTAACCCTAAAACCCAAACTTAACCATAACCCTAACCCTAAAACTAACCCCTGACACTAACCCTAGCACTAAACCCTAACCCTAAAGCTATCCCTAATCCTAACACTAAACCCTAAACATAATCGAAACCATAACCCTAAACGTAAACCTAACCAAACCATAAGCCTAACCCTAACCCTAATCCTAACCCTAACCCCTAAACATAACAATAACCCCTAACCCTAACCCTAACCCCTAAACCTAACCCTAACACTAACACTAACCCTAAAACTAACCCCAAAACCTAACCCTAACCCTAATCCAAACCTAAACCTAAAAGTAACCCTAACCCTTATTCTAACACTAACCCGAACTCTAAACCTTACTCTAACCATAACCCTAACCCTAACCCTAATCACCCTAACAGTAACCCAACCCTAACCCTAACCCTAACCCTAACCCTAACCCTAACCCTAACCCTAACCCTAATCACCCTAACCGTAACCCAACCCTAACCCTAACCCTAACCCTAACCATAACCCAATCCTAAAGCTAACCCTAACCCTAACGATAAGCCTAATCCCTAACCCTAACCCTAACCTTAACCCTAACCCTATCCTTAATCCTAACACTATCCCTAAATCTAAACCTAACCCTAAACGTAACTCTAATACTAACTCTAACCCTAACCATAACCCTTACCATAACAACTAAACTTAACCATTACCCTAACACCTAACACTAACCCTAACCCGAACCCTAAGCTTAACACTAAGCCTAACCCTAACCCTAACTCCTAACCCTAACTCTAACCCTAACCCAACCCTAACACTAACATTTAACCTAACCCTAACCCTAACCCAACCCTAAACCTAAAACTAAACCTAATGCTAACCCTAACCCTAAAACATAACACAAATGCTAACCCTAACCCTAACCCTAAACCTAAACCTATCCCACTTCTAAACCTAAACCTAACCCTAACCCTAACCCTAACCATAACCCTACCCTAACCCTAAACCTAACACTAAATCCTAACACCTAAACCTAACCCTAACAATAACTCTAACCCTAAACCTAAAACCTAACACTAAACCTAACGCTAATCCTAACCCTAACACTAACCGTAACACAAAACCCTAAACCTAACCCGACCCCTAGCCCAAACCAAAACATAAACCTAACCCTAACCCTAAAACTCACCCAACACTAACACTAAGCCTAACCCTAAACTTAACCCTAAACCGAACTCTAAAGGTAACCAGAAACACTAACCCTAACCCTAACCCTAACAGAAACCCTAATCCCCTAAACGTACTACTTACACTAACACTATCCCTAAACCCTAACCCTAACCCTAATGTTATCCCTAACCCTAACCCTAACCCTAATCCTACCCCTAACCATAAACCTAACCCTAAACCTAAACCCTAACCCTAAACATAACGCTAACCTTAACCCTAACCCTAACCCTAACCCTAACCCTAACCCTAACCCTATCCCTAACCCTAAGTCTAACCCTAACCCTAATGAACCTAAAGCTAACCCTAACCCTAACCCTAAAAGTAAACCCAACCAAATCCTAAACTTAAACCTAACCTTAACTCTAGCCCTAACCCAAATGACCCTAACCCTAACCATAACACTAAACCTAAAACTAACACCTAACCCTAGCACTAACCCTAACCCTACACCTAACGCTAAACCTTACCCTAAACCCAACCATAGCCCTAAACCTAACACTAAACCTAACACTATCACCTTACCCTAGCACTAATCCTAACCCTATACCTAACCCTAACCCTAACCCTAACCCTAAAACTAACCCTTACTCTAACCCTAACCCTAACCCCTAAACCTAAACTTTAACCCAAACCCTAACCCTAACCCAACCCTAACCCTAACATTTACCCTAATCCTAACCCTAACCCAATCCTAAACCTAAAATTAACACTAACCCTAACCCTAAACCCTAAACCTAACCTGAATCTGAAACCAAAATATAGCCTTAACCCTAACCGTAACCGTAACACTAACACTAACCCGAAAACACAACCCTAAACCTAAACCTAACCCTAACCGTAACCCTAAACCTAACCCCTAAACCTAAACCTAGCCCTAAACCCTAACCCTGACCTGAACCCTAAACATAAACCCTAACCGTAAACCTAACCATAAGTATAAACCTAAGCCTAACCCTAAAACCTAACATTATCCATAACCCTAACACTAAAACTAACCCCTAACACTAAACCTAGCCCTAAACCCTTACCCTAAAGCTATCCCTAATCCTAACACTATACCCTAAACATAACCGTAACCATAACCCTAAAGCTAAACCTAACCAAACCATAACCCTAACCCTAACCCTAACCCCTAAAACTATCACTAATCCCTAACCCTAACCCTAACCCCTAAACCTAACACTCACAACTTACGCTAGCACTAACCCTAACACTAACCCTAATCCTAACCCTAACCCTAAACCTAACCCTAACCCTAACCCTAAACCTAACCCTAACGCTAACACTAACCCATAACCCTAAACCTAACCCTAACCCTAAACCTAACCCTAAACCTAAACCTAACACAACACTACCCCTAACCCTAACCCTAACCCTAACCCTAAAGCTAACACTAACCCTAACACTTACCCATAACCCTAAACCTAACCCTAAACCAAAGCCTAACCCAACCCTAACCGCAACAATAACACTGACCCTAACACTAAAACTAACCCCTAACCATAACCCTAACTGTAACCCAACCGTAACCCTAACCCTAAACCTAGCACTAACCGTAAATCCTAACCCCGACCCTAACCCTAACCCTAACCCTAACACAACCCTAAAACTAACCCAAACAGTAGCCCTAACCCTAACCCCTAACCTTAACCTGAATACTAACACTAAACCTTAATACTAACCCTAACCCTAATCCTAACCATAAACCTACACCTAACCATAATCCCTAACCCTAACCCTAACAATAACCCTAACACTAACGCTAACCCTAAACTAACCCTAACCCTAACCCTAAACCTTACACTAACCCTAACCGTAACACTAACCTTAAACCCTAACTCTAAATCGAACCCTAACCCTAACCCTAAACCAAACACCTAAACTTAACACTACCCTAACAACTAACCCTAAACCGAACCCTAACCCTAACATTAACATTAACCATAACACTAAAGCTTAACCCAAACCCTAAACGTAACCCTAACCCTAAACATACCCTAACCCTAACCCTAACCCTAACCCTAAATCCTAAACCTAACCCTAACCGTAACCCTAACACTAACCCTAACCATAACCCTAACCATAATGACCCTAACCCTAACCCTAACACTAACCATAACCCTAACCATAACACAAACCCCTAACCCTAACCCTAACCCTAACCCTAACCCTAACCCTAACCCTAACCCCTAACCCTAACCCTAACCCTAACCCTAACCCTAACCCTAACCGTAACACAAAACCCTAACACTAATCCTAAGCCTAACGCTAACCCTAACCCTAACCCTAACCCTAACCCTAAACCTAACCCTAACCCTAACACTAACCCTAACCCTAAACATAATGACCCTAACCCTAACCCTAACCCTAACACTAACCATAACCCTAACCATAACACAAACCCCTAACCCTAACCCTAACACTAACCCTAACACTAACCCTAACCCTAACCCGAACCCTAAACCTAACCCGAAACCCTTACCCTAACCCTAAACATTACCCTAACTGTTACTCTTACCGCTAACCTTAAAGTTTACCCTAACACCTAAAACTAACTCTAACCCTAACCCTAACCCTAACCGTAACACAAAACCCTAACACTAATCCTAAGCCTAACCCTAACCCTAAACCTAACCCAAAACTAACACTAACCCTAAACCTAAACCTTACCCTAACTCTAACCCTAACCCTAAACCTAAACCAAACACTAACCTTAAACCTTAACCATAACCCGAACCCTAAACCAAATACTAATCCTAACCCAACGCTAACCCTAGCCCTAACCCCTAACCTTAACACTAAACACTAACACTAACTCTAACAATAAACCCTAAACCTAACCCTAACCTCAAACCTAACCCTAACACTAACCCTAACAATAACCCAACCCTAACCCTAACCCTAAACCTAAACCTAACCCTACCCCTACAGCTAACCCTAACCCTAAACCTAACACGAACACCAAACCTTAACCGTAACACTACGCCGAACCCTAAAGCTAACCCCTAACCCTAATCCTAAACCAAAACCTAACACTAACCCTAAACTTATCCTTAAACCAAACCTAACTCTAAACCTTATCCATAACGGTAAACCTAATCCTAACCCTAAACCAAACACTAAAACTAACCCTAACACTAAATCCTAACTCAAACACTAACCCTTACCCTTACCTTAACACTAACCCTAACCTGAACCCTAACACTAATCTTAACCCTAACCCTAACCCTAAACCTATACTCTAACCTAACATTAATCATAAACCCAAAACATAAACCTAAACATAATCCTAACTCTAACCCTAACCCTAAAACTAACTCTAACCCTAAACCCTAACTAAAACCCGAACCTTAACCTAAACCCTAACCCTAGCCCTAACCCTAACCCAACCTTAACACTAATCCTAAACCTAATCCTAAACCTAACCCTAACCCTAACCTTAACCCTAACACTAAACCTAAACCTTAAACCTGACCCTAAACCGAACACTAACCCTTACCCCTAACCGTAAGACGAACCAAAACACTAACGCTAACACTAAACCCTAAACCTAACCCTAACACTAACCCTAACCCTAAACCTAAACCAAACACTAACCTTAAACATAAACGTAACCCTAACCCTAAACCAAATCCTAATCCTAACCCAAACCTAACCCTAACCCTAACCCTAACCCTAACCCTAACCCTAAACTTATCCTTTAACCTAACCCCTAAACCTGAACCTAACCCTAAGCCTGACACTAACTAAACCCTAACCCTAACACTGACCCTAAACCTAAACCTGTCACTAAACCTAAACCTAACCCTAACCCTAAACCCTAACACTAACGCTAACCCTAAACCTAACCCTAAACCTAGCCCTAACCCTAACCCAACCTTAACACTAAACCTAACCCTACCTTTAACCCTAACCAGAACCCTAACCCTAACTCTTACCCCTAACCGTAACCCGAAACCTAACACTAAGCCTTGCAATAAACCTAACACTAATCATAAAACCTAACCCTAACCCTAACCCTAAACCCTAAAGCTAACCTTAACCCAAACCCTAACCCTAACCTAACCGAAACCCCAATACTAACCCTAACACAAACTCTAACCCAAACCTAACCCTAACCCTAACCCTAACCCTAACCCTAACCCTAACCTAACACCTAAACCTGAACCTAACCCTAAGCCTGACACTAACTAAACCCTAACCCTAACACTGACCCTAAACCTAAACCTGACACTAAACCTAAACCTAACCCTAACCCTAAACCCTAACACTAACGCTAACCCTAAACCTAACCCTAACCCTAGCCCTAACCCTAACCCAACCTTAACACTAAACCTAACCCTACCTTTAACCCTAACCAGAACCCTAACCCTAACCCTTACCCCTAACCGTAACCCGAACCCTAACACTAACCCTTGCAATAAACCAAACACTAACCATAAAACCTAACCCTAACACTAACCCTAAACCCTAAAGCTAACCTTAACCCAAACCCTAACCCTAACCTAACCGAAACCCCAATACTAACCCTAACACTAACTCTAACCCAAATCTAACCATAAACCTAACCCGAACCATAAACCTAAGCTAACCCCTAACATTAACACTTACCCTAACCCTTAACTCTAATCCTAACAGTAAACCTAACCCTAACCCTAACGCAATCCCTAACCCGAACACTAAAAATAACCTTAACCCTAACCCTAAAACTAAGCCTAAACCTTAACCCTAACCTAACCATAACCCTAAACCTTACCCTAACCCTAACCCTAACCCTAACCCTAACCTAACCCTAACCCTAACCCTAACCCTAACCCTAACCCTAACCCTAACACTTACCCTAACCCCTATACCTAACCCTAACCCTAACCCTAACCCTAACACTAAAACTAACCCCTAACACAAACCCAAAGCCTAATCCCTAAACCAAACACCATACCTAACCCTAACACCTAACCATAATCCTAACCTTAATCCTAACGCTACCCCTAACCCTAACCCAAACCTAACCCTAACCCTAACCCTAACCCTAAGTCTAAAACCTAACCCTAACCTAACCCTAACCCTAACCCTAACACAATCCCTAACACTAATGTCCCTAATCCTAAACACTAACACTACCCATAACCCTAACCATAATGACCCTAAACCAAACCCTAACCCTAACACAGACCCTAACCCTAAACCCTAACCCTAATCCCAAACTTGAACCTAACCCTCACCCTAACACTAACCCTGACCCTATAACTAACCGCTAACAGGAAAACTAACCCTAACCCTAACCCTAACCTAATCCTAACCCTAAACCAAACACTAAAACTAACCCTAACACTAAATCCTAACTCAAACACTAACCCTTACCCTTACCTTAACACTAACCCTAACCTGAACCCTAACACTAATCTTAACCCTAACCCTAACCCTAAACCTATACTCTAACCTAACATTAATCATAAACCCAAAACATAAACCTAAACATAATCCTAACTCTAACCCTAACCCTAAAACTAACTCTAACCCTAAACCCTAACTAAAACCAGAACCTTAACCTAAACCCTAACCCTAGCCCTAACCCTAACCCAACCTTAACACTAATCCTAAACCTAATCCTAAACCTAACCCTAACCCTAACCTTAACCCTAACACTAAACCTAAACCTTAAACCTGACCCTAAACCGAACACTAACCCTTACCCCTAACCGTAAGACGAACCAAAACACTAACGCTAACACTAAACCCTAAACCTAACCCTAACACTAACCCTAACCCTAAACCTAAACCAAACACTAACCTTAAACATAAACGTAACCCTAACCCTAAACCAAATCCTAATCCTAACCCAAACCTAACCCTAACCCTAACCCTAACCCTAACCCTAACCCTAACCCTAACCTTATCCTTTAACCTAACCCCTAAACCTGAACCTAACCCTAAGCCTGACACTAACTAAACCCTAACCCTAACACTGACCCTAAACCTAAACCTGTCACTAAACCTAAACCTAACCCTAACCCTAAACCCTAACACTAACGCTAACCCTAAACCTAACCCTAAACCTAGCCCTAACCCTAACCCAACCTTAACACTAAACCTAACCCTACCTTTAACCCTAACCAGAACCCTAACCCTAACTCTTACCCCTAACCGTAACCCGAAACCTAACACTAAGCCTTGCAATAAACCTAACACTAATCATAAAACCTAACCCTAACCCTAACCCTAAACCCTAAAGCTAACCTTAACCCAAACCCTAACCCTAACCTAACCGAAACCCCAATACTAACCCTAACACAAACTCTAACCCAAACCTAACCCTAACCCTAACCCTAACCCTAACCCTAACCCTAACCTAACACCTAAACCTGAACCTAACCCTAAGCCTGACACTAACTAAACCCTAACCCTAACACTGACCCTAAACCTAAACCTGACACTAAACCTAAACCTAACCCTAACCCTAAACCCTAACACTAACGCTAACCCTAAACCTAACCCTAACCCTAGCCCTAACCCTAACCCAACCTTAACACTAAACCTAACCCTACCTTTAACCCTAACCAGAACCCTAACCCTAACCCTTACCCCTAACCGTAACCCGAACCCTAACACTAACCCTTGCAATAAACCAAACACTAACCATAAAACCTAACCCTAACACTAACCCTAAACCCTAAAGCTAACCTTAACCCAAACCCTAACCCTAACCTAACCGAAACCCCAATACTAACCCTAACACTAACTCTAACCCAAATCTAACCATAAACCTAACCCGAACCATAACCCTAAGCTAACCCCTAACATTAACACTTACCCTAACCCTTAACTCTAATCCTAACAGTAAACCTAACCCTAACCCTAACGCAATCCCTAACCCGAACACTAAAAATAACCTTAACCCTAACCCTAAAACTAAGCCTAAACCTTAACCCTAACCTAACCATAACCCTAAACCTTACCCTAACCCTAACCCTAACCCTAACCCTAACCTAACCCTAACCCTAACCCTAACCCTAACCCTAACCCTAACCCTAACACTTACCCTAACCCCTATACCTAACCCTAACCCTAACCCTAACCCTAACACTAAAACTAACCCCTAACACAAACCCAAAGCCTAATCCCTAAACCAAACACCATACCTAACCCTAACACCTAACCATAATCCTAACCTTAATCCTAACGCTACCCCTAACCCTAACCCAAACCTAACCCTAACCCTAACCCTAACCCTAACCCTAACCCTAACCCTAACCCTAACCCTAACCCTAACCCTAACCCTAACCCTAACCGTAACCCGAACCCTAACACTAACCCTTGCAATAAACCTAACACTAACCATAAAACCTAACCCTAACCCTAACCCTAAACCCTAAAGCTAACCTTAACCCAAACCCTAACCCTAACCTAACCGAAACCCCAATACTAAACCTAACACAAACTCTAACCCAAACCTAACCCTAACCCTAACCCTAACCCTAACCCTAACCCTAACCCTAACCCTAACCCTAACCCTAACCCTAACCTTATCCTTTAACCTAACCCCTAAACCTGAACCTAACCCTAAGCCTGACACTAACTAAACCCTAACCCTAACACTGACCCTAAACCTAAACCTGTCACTAAACCTAAACCTAACCCTAACCCTAAACCCTAACACTAACGCTAACCCTAAACCTAACCCTAAACCTAGCCCTAACCCTAACCCAACCTTAACACTAAACCTAACCCTACCTTTAACCCTAACCAGAACCCTAACCCTAACTCTTACCCCTAACCGTAACCCGAACCCTAACACTAACCCTTGCAATAAACCTAACACTAATCATAAAACCTAACCCTAACCCTAACCCTAAACCCTAAAGCTAACCTTAACCCAAACCCTAACCCTAACCTAACCGAAACCCCAATACTAACCCTAACACAAACTCTAACCCAAACCTAACCCTAACCCTAACCCTAACCCTAACCCTAACCCTAACCTAACACCTAAACCTGAACCTAACCCTAAGCCTGACACTAACTAAACCCTAACCCTAACACTGACCCTAAACCTAAACCTGACACTAAACCTAAACCTAACCCTAACCCTAAACCCTAACACTAACGCTAACCCTAAACCTAACCCTAACCCTAGCCCTAACCCTAACCCAACCTTAACACTAAACCTAACCCTACCTTTAACCCTAACCAGAACCCTAACCCTAACCCTTACCCCTAACCGTAACCCGAACCCTAACACTAACCCTTGCAATAAACCAAACACTAACCCTAAAACCTAACCCTAACACTAACCCTAAACCCTAAAGCTAACCTTAACCCAAACCCTAACCCTAACCTAACCGAAACCCCAATACTAACCCTAACACTAACTCTAACCCAAATCTAACCATAAACCTAACCCGAACCATAACCCTAAGCTAACCCCTAACATTAACACTTACCCTAACCCTTAACTCTAATCCTAACAGTAAACCTAACCCTAACCCTAACGCAATCCCTAACCCGAACACTAAAAATAACCTTAACCCTAACCCTAAAACTAAGCCTAAACCTTAACCCTAACCTAACCATAACCCTAAACCTTACCCTAACCCTAACCCTAACCCTAACCCTAACCTAACCCTAAACCTAACCCTAACCCTAACCCTAACCCTAACCCTAACCCTAACCCTAACCCTAACCCTAACCCTAACCCTAACCCTAACCCTAACACTAAAACTAACCACTAACACAAACCCAAAGCCTAATCCCTAAACCAAACACCATACCTAACCCTAACACCTAACCATAATCCTAACCTTAATCCTAACGCTACCCCTAACCCTAACCCAAACCTAACCCTAACCCTAACCCTAACCCTAAGTCTAAAACCTAACCCTAACCTAACCCTAACCCTAACCCTAACACAATCCCTAACACTAATGTCCCTAATCCTAAACACTAACACTACCCATAACCCTAACCATAATGACCCTAAACCAAACCCTAACCCTAACACAGACCCTAACCCTAAACCCTAACCCTAATCCCAAACTTGAACCTAACCCTCACCCTAACACTAACCCTGACCCTATAACTAACCGCTAACAGGAAAACTAACCCTAACCCTAACCCTAACCTAATCCTAACCCTAAACCAAACACTAAAACTAACCCTAACACTAAATCCTAACTCAAACACTAACCCTTACCCTTACCTTAACACTAACCCTAACCTGAACCCTAACACTAATCTTAACCCTAACCCTAACCCTAAACCTATACTCTAACCTAACATTAATCATAAACCCAAAACATAAACCTAAACATAATCCTAACTCTAACCCTAACCCTAAAACTAACTCTAACCCTAAACCCTAACTAAAACCCGAACCTTAACCTAAACCCTAACCCTAGCCCTAACCCTAACCCAACCTTAACACTAATCCTAAACCTAATCCTAAACCTAACCCTAACCCTAACCTTAACCCTAACACTAAACCTAAACCTTAAACCTGACCCTAAACCGAACACTAACCCTTACCCCTAACCGTAAGACGAACCAAAACACTAACGCTAACACTAAACCCTAAACCTAACCCTAACTCTAACCCTAACCCTAAACCTAAACCAAACACTAACCTTAAACATAAACGTAACCCTAACCCTAAACCAAATCCTAATCCTAACCCAAACCTAACCCTAACCCTAACCCTAACCCTAACCCTAACCCTAACCCTAACCCTAAAAGCCCTAACCCTAACCCAAACTTAACACTAAACCTAACCCTAACTTTAACCCTAACCAGAACCCTAACCCTAACCCTTACCCCTAACCGTAACCCGAACCCTAACACTAACCCTTGCAATAAACCTAACACTAACCATAAAACCTAACCCTAACCCTAACCCTAAACCCTAAAGCTAACCTTAACCCAAACCCTAACCCTAACCTAACCGAAACCCCAATACTAAACCTAACACAAACTCTAACCCAAACCTAACCCTAACCCTAACCCTAACCCTAACCCTAACCCTAACCCTAACCCTAACCCTAACCTTATCCTTTAACCTAACCCCTAAACCTGAACCTAACCCTAAGCCTGACACTAACTAAACCCTAACCCTAACACTGACCCTAAACCTAAACCTGTCACTAAACCTAAACCTAACCCTAACCCTAAACCCTAACACTAACGCTAACCCTAAACCTAACCCTAAACCTAGCCCTAACCCTAACCCAACCTTAACACTAAACCTAACCCTACCTTTAACCCTAACCAGAACCCTAACCCTAACTCTTACCCCTAACCGTAACCCGAACCCTAACACTAACCCTTGCAATAAACCTAACACTAATCATAAAACCTAACCCTAACCCTAACCCTAAACCCTAAAGCTAACCTTAACCCAAACCCTAACCCTAACCTAACCGAAACCCCAATACTAACCCTAACACAAACTCTAACCCAAACCTAACCCTAACCCTAACCCTAACCCTAACCCTAACCCTAACCTAACACCTAAACCTGAACCTAACCCTAAGCCTGACACTAACTAAACCCTAACCCTAACACTGACCCTAAACCTAAACCTGACACTAAACCTAAACCTAACCCTAACCCTAAACCCTAACACTAACGCTAACCCTAAACCTAACCCTAACCCTAGCCCTAACCCTAACCCAACCTTAACACTAAACCTAACCCTACCTTTAACCCTAACCAGAACCCTAACCCTAACCCTTACCCCTAACCGTAACCCGAACCCTAACACTAACCCTTGCAATAAACCAAACACTAACCCTAAAACCTAACCCTAACACTAACCCTAAACCCTAAAGCTAACCTTAACCCAAACCCTAACCCTAACCTAACCGAAACCCCAATACTAACCCTAACACTAACTCTAACCCAAATCTAACCATAAACCTAACCCGAACCATAACCCTAAGCTAACCCCTAACATTAACACTTACCCTAACCCTTAACTCTAATCCTAACAGTAAACCTAACCCTAACCCTAACGCAATCCCTAACCCGAACACTAAAAATAACCTTAACCCTAACCCTAAAACTAAGCCTAAACCTTAACCCTAACCTAACCATAACCCTAAACCTTACCCTAACCCTAACCCTAACCCTAACCCTAACCTAACCCTAACCCTAACCCTAACCCTAACCCTAACCCTAACCCTAACACTTACCCTAACCCCTATACCTAACCCTAACCCTAACCCTAACCCTAACACTAAAACTAACCCCTAACACAAACCCTAAGCCTAATCCCTAAACCAAACACCATACCTAACCCTAACACCTAACCATAATCCTAACCTTAATCCTAACGCTACCCCTAACCCTAACCCAAACCTAACCCTAACCCTAACCCTAACCCTAAGTCTAAAACCTAACCCTAACCTAACCCTAACCCTAACCCTAACACAATCCCTAACACTAATGTCCCTAATCCTAAACACTAACACTACCCATAACCCTAACCATAATGACCCTAAACCAAACCCTAACCCTAACACAGACCCTAACCCTAAACCCTAACCCTAATCCCAAACTTGAACCTAACCCTCACCCTAACACTAACCCTGACCCTATAACTAACCGCTAACAAGAAAACTAACCCTAACCCTAACCCTAAACATAACCCTAACCCTAACCCTAACCCTAACCCTAACCCTAACCCTAACCCTAAACCTAACCCTAACGCTAAAACAAACATAACCCTAAACCTAACACTAGCCATAACACTAACCCTAACCCTAACCTTAAACCTAACACTATACCTAACCCTAAATCTTAACCCTAACCCTAACCATAACACCTTACCCTAAACCTAACATTAAACCCTAAACCTAACCGTAACCCTAAAGTTAAACCTAAATCAAAACCTAACCCTAAACCTAACCCTAACCCTAGCACTAAACCTAACCCTAACCCTTACCCTAACCCTAACACAGAGCCTAACCCTAACACTAACCCTAAACCCTAACCCTAACCCTAAACCTAAATTTAAACCTAAATCAAACCCTAATCCTAAACCTAAACTTAACCCTAACTCTAACCATAACCCTAACGCTAAAACAAACATAACTCTAAACCTAACACTAGCCATAACACTAACCCTAACCCTAACCTTAAACTTAACACTATACCTAACCCTAAATCTTAACCCTAACCCTAACCATAAACCCTTACCCTAAACCTAACACTAAACCCTAAATCTAACCCTAACCCTAAAGTTAAACCTAAATCAAAACCTAACCCTAACCCTAACCCTAAACTTAACCCTAAGCCTAACCCTACTACTAACCCTAACCCTAAACCTTAACCCTAACCATAGCCTTAGACCAACCCTAACCCTAACACTCAACACCTAACCCTAATGCTAAGCCTAACCCGAACCCTAAACCTAACCCTAACCCTATCCCTAAACCTAACCCCTAACCCTAAGCCTAACACTAAGCCCAAACCTAACCCTAAGCCTAACGATAACCCAAACCCTAACCCTAAATCTAACACTAACCCTAAACATAACCCATAACATTAACATTTACCCTAACCCCTAAACCTAATCCTAACCCTAACCCTAACCCTAACCCTAACCCTAACCCTAACCCTAAACCTAAACCTAACACCTATCCCTAACCCTAACCCTAACCATAACCCGAAAGATCCTAAACCTAACCTTAAACCTAAGCCTAACACTAACCCTAACCCTAACCCTAAAACCTAACCCTAACCCTAAACCTAACACTAACACCTAACCCTAATGCTAACCCTAACCCGAACCCAACCCTAACCCTATCCCTAACACTAACCTCTAACACTAACCCTAAACATAATCCTAACCATAATCCTAACCCTAACCCTAACCCTAACCCTAACCCTAACCCTAACCCTAACCCTAACAATAATCCTAACCCAATCCCTAACACTAATGGCCCTTATCCTAAACACTAACACTACCAATAACCCTAACGATAATGACCCTAAACCAAACCCTAACACTAACACTAACCCTAACACTAAACCCTAAACCTAATCCCAAACTTGATCTTAACGATAACCCTAACCCTAACCTTAACACTAACCATAACCCTATCCCTAACCCTAACCCTATCCCTAATCCTAACCCTCACCCTAACCCTAACCGATCCCTTACCCTAACCGTAACCCTATCCATTACCCTAACCCTAACCCTAACCCTAAATTTAAACCTAAATCAAACCCTAATCCTAAGCCTAAACTTCAACCTAACCCTAAAGCTAACCCTAACCCTAACGCTAAAACAAACATAACCCTAAACCTAACACTAGCCATAACACTAACCCTAACCCTAACCTTAAACCTAACACTATACCTAACCCTAAATCTTAACCCTAAACCTAACCATAACCCCTTAGCCTAAACCTAACCCTAAACCCTTACCCTAACCCTAACCCTAAAGTTAAACCTAAATCAAAACCTAACCCTAACCCTAACCCTAAACTTAACCCTAACCCTAACCCTAAACCTAACCCTAACCATCAAACCTAACCCTAACCCGAACCCTAACACTAACGCTAACAGTAAACCATAACCCTAACCCTACCCCTAACCATAACTCTCATGACTCTAACCCAAACCCTTACCCTTACTCTAACCCTAACCCTAACCCTAACCCTAACCCTAACCCTAACCCTAACCCTAACCCTAACCCTGAATCCTAACTCAAACCATAATCCTAACCTTCACACTAACACTAACACTGCACCTTACTATAAAACTTAACCCTAATCCTAACCCTAACCCTAAACCTAACATCTAACCGTAACCCTAAGCCTAACACTAACAATGACAATAAACCCTAACCCTAACCCTAACCCTAACACTAATACTAACCCTAACCCTAACCCTAACCCTAACCCTAACACTAAAAATAACCCCTAACCCTAAACCTAATCCTAACCCAACCCTAAAACTAACCCTAACCCTAACCCAAACACTAACCCAAAAACTTAAACATAAAAATAAACTTAACCCCAAACCTAACCCTAACCCTAAACCTAACCCTAACCCTAACCCTCACACTAACACTAACAATAACCCCTAACCCTAAACCTAACCCTAACCGTAACCCTAACACTAACCCTAACCCTAACCCTAACCATAATGACCCTAACCCTAACCCTAACACTAACCATAACCCTAACCATAACACAAACACCTAACCCTAACCCTAACACTAACCCTAAACCTAAACCTGTAACTAAACCTAAACCTAACCCTAACCCTAAACCCTAACACTAACCCTAACCCTAAACCTAACCCTAACACTAGCCCTAACCCTAACCCAACCTTAACACTAAACCTAACCCTAACGTTAACCCTAACCAGAACCCTAACCCTAACCCTTACCCTTAACCGTAACGCGAACCCTAACACTAAACCTAACAATAAACCTAACACTAACCATAAAACCTAACCCTAACCGTAACCCTAAACCCTAAAACTAACCTTAACCCAAACCCTAACCCTAACCTAACCGAAACCCCAATACTAACCCTAACACTAACTCTAACCCAAACCTAACCCTAACCCTAACCATAACCATAACCCTAACCTAACCCATAACCTTAACACTTACCCTAACCCTTAACTCTAATCCTAACACTAAACCTAACCCTAACCCTAACCCTAACGCAATCCCTAACCCGAGCACTAACAGTAACCTTAACCCTAACCCTAAAACTAAGCCTAAACCCTAACCCTAAACTAACCATAACCCTAACCATAATCCTAACCCAATCCCTAACACTAATGGCCCTAACCCTAATGCTAAACCTAACCCTAACCTTAACCACTAATCCGAAACCTAAACCTAACCCTAACCCTAACCCTTACCCTAACCCTAACCCAACCCTAACCCTAACCCTAACCCTAACCTAACCGAAACCCCAAAACTAACCCTAACACTAAATCTAACCCAAACCTAACACTAAGTCGTACCCTAACCCTTAAACTCAACACTAACATTAACCCCTAACACTAACCCAAAGGCTAACCAAAACCCTAAACCTAACCCTAGCCCTAACCCTAAGCCAAAACTAACACTAAACATGAACCATAAACATAAGCCAAAAATAACCCTAACCCTAAACGTAACACAAACACTGAACCGAAACACTAACACTAACCCTAACACTAACCCTAAACCCTAACCCTAACCCTAACCCTAACCCTAACCCTAACCCTAACCCTAACCCAAACCCTAACCCTAACCCTAACCCTAAACCCTAACCCTAACCCTAACCCTAACCCTAACCCTAACCCTAAACCTAACACTAACCCTATAACCTAACACTAATTCTATCCCTATACTTAACCCCTATACCGAAAACTAATCCTAACCCTAACAGTAACACTAACCCTAACCCTAAGACTAAACCTAACCCTAAACCTAACACTACTTCCTAACCCTAACCCTAACAGAACCCTAACCCTAACAGTAACACCTAAAACTAATCATAAGGCAAACCCTAACCCTAAACCTAAACCTAAACTAAACCCTAACCCTAACCCGTAACTCTAACCCTAAACCTAATCCTAAAACCTAAACCTAACTCTAACCCTAACCCTAACCGTTACCCTAACACCTATACCTAAACCAAATCCATAACCTAACCCTAACCATCACCTTAACCATAACCCTAATGACCCTAACCCTAACCCTAAACATACGACCTAAACCTAAACACAACCCTAAGCCAAACCCTAACGCTAACCCTAACCCTAACCCTAATGACACTAACCCTAACCCGAAACCTAACCCCTAAACCTAAACCTATCACTAACCTTAACTCTAACTCTAAAACCTAACCATAACACTAAACCTTATCCTAACCGTAAACCTAACACTAACACCTAACCCTAAAGCTAACCCTAACCCGAATCCTAAACCTAACCCTAAACCTATCCCTAACACTAACCCCTAACACTAACACTAAACCTAATCCTAACCATAACCCTAACCCTAATCATAACACTAAACCTAACCCTAAACCTAACACTAACCCTAACCCTAAACCTAAACCTAACCACTAAAATTAACACTTACCCTAACCCCTAACCCTAACCCTAACCCTAATCCTAACACTAAAACTAACCCCTAACCCAAACCCTAAACCTAATACCTAAACCTAACACTATACCTAACCCTAACACCTAAACATAATCCTAATCTTAATCCTAACCCTAACCCTAACCCTAAACCTAACCCTAAATCTAACCCTAACCCTAACCCTAACCCTAATCCTAACCCTAACCCTAACCCTAACCCTAACCCAAACCCTAAACCTAATCCCTAAACATAACACTATACCTAACCCTAACACCTAACCATAATCCTAAACTAAATCCTAACCCTAATCCTAACCCTAACCCTAACCCTAAACCTAACCCTAACCCTAAGCCTAAAACCTAACCCTAACCTAACCCTAACCCTAACCCTAACCCAATCCCTAACACTAATGTCCCTAATCCTAAAGAGTAACACTACCCATAACCCGAACCATAATGACCCTAAAGCAAAACCTAAACCAAACCCTAACCCTAACCCTAAACCTAAAACTAACAATAACCCAGACCCTAACCATAAACCCTAAACCTAATCCAAAACTTGAACCTAAACCTAAACCTAACCCTAACCCTATACCTAAAACCTAACACGAAAACTAACCCTAAAACTAACACTAACCCTAAACCTAACCCTAACCCTAACACTAAACACTAACCCTAACCCTAACACTAACCCTAACCCTAACCCTAACCCTAAACCTAACCGAAACCTAACCCTAAACTTAAACCTATCCCTTACCCTAACCCTAACCCTAACCCTAACCCTAACACTAACCCTAAACCCTAACCCTAACCCTAACCCTAAATTTAAACCTAAATCAAACCCTAATCCTAAACCTAAACTTAACCCTAACCCTAACCCTAACCCTAACGCTAAAACAAACATAACCCTAAACCTAACACTAGACATAACACTAACCCTAACCTTAAACCTAACACTATACCTAACCCTAAATCTTAACCCTAACCCTAACCATAACCCCTTACCCTAAACCTAACCCTAAACCCTAACCCTAACCCTAACTCTAAAGTTAAACCTAAATCAAAACCTAACCCTAAACCTAACCCTAAACTTAACCCTAAGCCTAACCCTAACACTAACTCTAACCCTAAACACTAACCCTAACCATAGCCTTAGACCAACCCTAACCCTAACACTAACACCTAACCCTAATGCTAAGCCTAACCCAAACCCTAAACCTAACCCTAACCCTATCCCTAAACCTAACCCGTAAGCCTAAGCCTAACACTAAGCCCAACCCTAACCATAAGCCTAACCATAACCCAAACCCTAACCCTAAACCTAACACTAACCCTAACCCTAACCCTAAACATAACACCTAACATTAACACTTACCCTAACCCTAAACCTAATCCTAACACTAACCCTAACCATAACACTAACCCTAACGCAAACCCTAACCAGAACACTAAGCCCAACCCTAACCCTAACCATAACCCTAACCCTAACCCTAAACATAACAATAACCCTAACCCTAACACTAAACCTAACCCCTAACATTAACACTTACCCTAACCCCTAATACTAATCCTAACACTAAGCCGTACCCTAACCCTTAAACTCAACCCTAACACTAACCCCTAACACTAACCCTAACCCTAACCATAACCCTAAACCTAACCCTAACCCTAACCCTAAGCCAAATCTAACACAAAACATGAACCATAAACCTAAGCCAAAACTAACCCTAACCCTAACCCTAAAAGTAACACAAACACTGAACCGAAACCCTAACACTAACCCTAACACTAACCCTAAACCCTAACTCTAACCCTAACACTAACCCTATAACCTAACACTAATTCTATCCCTATACTTAACCCCTATCCCGAAAACTAACCCTAACCCTAACCCTAACCCTAACCCTAACCCTAACACTAACCCCAGCACTAACCCTAAACCCTAACCCTAACCCTAACACTAACCCTATAACCTAACACTAATTTTATCCCTATACTTAACCCCTATCCCGAAAACTAACCCTAAACCTAACCCTAACCCTAACACTAAAACTGACCCTAACCCTAACACTAACCCTAACCCTAAACCTAACACTACTTGATAACCCTAACCCTAACAGAACCCTAACCCTAACAGTAACACCTAAAACTAACCCTAAGGCAAACCCTAACCCTAACATTAAACCTAAACCTAACCCTAACCCTAACCCGTAACTCTAACCCTAACCCTAAACCTAAAACCTAACCCTAACTCTAACCCTAACCCTGTTACCCTAACACCTATACCGAAACCAAATCCATACACTAACCCTAACCATAACCTTAACCATAACCCTAATGACCCTAACCCTAACCCTAAACCTACGACCTAAACCTAAGCCTAACCCTAAGCCAAACCCTAACCCTAACCCTAACCCTAACCCTAACCCTAATGACCCTAACCCTAACCCTAAACCTACGACCTAAACCTAAGCCTAACCCTAAGCCAAACCCTAACCCTAACCCTAACCCTAACCCTAATGACACTAACCCTAACCCGAAACCTAACCCCTAAACCTAAGCCTATCACTAACCTTAACTCTAACCCTAAAACCTAACCGTAACACTAAACCTTATACTAACCGTAAACCTAACACTAACACCTAACCCTAAAGCTAACCCTAACCCGAACCCTAAACCTAACCCTAACCCTATCCCTAACACTAATCCCTAACACTAACACTAAAAATAATCCTAACCATAACCCTAAACCTAATCATAACCCTAAACCTAACCCTAAACCTAACACTAACCCTAACCCTAAACCTAAACCTAACCACTAAAATTAACACTTACCCTAACCTCTAACCCTAACCCTAACACTAAACCTAACACTAAAACTAACACCTAACCCAAACCCTAAACCTAATCCCTAAACCTAACACTATACCTAAACCTAACACCTAACCATAATCCTAATCTTAATCCTAACCCTAACCCTA
>CM036914.1:29610150-29617650 GCA_020800305.1 Porphyrio hochstetteri
GAGGAAAAGAAACCACAACCTAGAAACCAGAACCACGCAGGTTGGGATAAGGATAGTTTACTAAACAATAACAGAAAACTAGATATAACAATAACATAAGTTTAAAGCACAAAATAGATGAAACTGGTGATACACAATGCAATTTCTCACCAAACCACACAACTCAGGCCGCACAGCTTAGAGCCCGTCCCGGACAACCCGACCGCCCCAGAAACTGCACGTCCTGGCGTTATCTCCCCATCTTCCCCCCAGTCCCCCCTTATACCGAACATGACGTAACTGGCATGGAATACCCTCTTTGGCCAATTCGGATCACCTGTCCTGGCTGCGTCCCCTCCTTTCTCACTAGTAAGGAAGTATGCAGAGCTGAGAAAGGTCCTTGATTGCCCGGCAACAAATCGGAAAACATCAGGGTGCTATCAGCACTATTCTCATGCTAACACCCAAACATGGCATTCCATCCACTGCTAAAAAAAAGTTTAACTCCATCATAGCTGAAACCAGGACATTATCCACCCCTTATTCCATACCATTTACGTCATGACCAGATCCAACAATTTTCTGTGGGTACAACCAGTTTCGTGTTTCACACACCCATATATGTATGTACACATGTATGCACACATATGTGCATACAGATCTTATTCCCTCAGTCTGTGAATCATCCCTCTGAAGTTGTTGAGTTCATTTAGTCCATGATTTCCAGGCTCCATTTGTCGTAACAGTTTCTCAGGATAGTTGTATGTTCCATTGGCTCGTTGCACGCTGCATCTCAGGCTCTTGACTGATACACCTGGCATGGTCCATGCTCATAGTCTGTGGGTCAGAGTTTATTTTCAACGGGAGCAAAAAGTTCTTGAGAGGCCAGGCTTTAGTTCCATCATCATGGCACTCATTCTTCATTAACTTGTATGACTCCGGCTATAATGCTATGGTACAACATACAGCAATCATAACAATAATGAATATACAATAATGGGTTATTTGGCAATTATTATAATTTCTACTTTATTAATTATATTGGCTATTCTCACCCAAAATCAAATCCCCTTGAGGTACACATCGAACTTCTCCATCCCTCTGCATTACCCACCAAGTACAGCCAGGTCCTTGAGCAAAAACAATTCCAGATATGGGTTTACCTTTGCCTGAAGCAGGAATGACCCAAACTCTCTTTCCCAATACACTCTTCATATGCACTACTGGGACTCTGTCTCCCTCTACAGTACGTGGAAATTTTGACTGGGCAGGGCCAGCCCGATTGGTAGATCCCCTAGAGTTAACTAACCACGTGGCTTGGGCCAAATGTGTAGCCCAATGCTTGAATGTCCCACCACACATTGCTTTCAGTGTAGTTTTTAAAAGTCCATTATATCGTTCAATTTTCCCAGAGGCCGGTGCATGGTAAGGAATGTGGTACACCCACTCAATGCCATGCTCTTTGGCCCAGGTGTCTATAAGAGTGTTTCGGAAATGAGTCCCATTGTCTGACTCGATTCTTTCTGGAGTACCATGTCGCCAGAGGACTTGCCTTTCAAGGCCCAGAATTGTATTTCGAGCAGTGGCATGGGGTACGGGATATGTTTCTAGCCAGCCGGTAGTTGCCTCCACCATTGTAAGCACATAACGTTTGCCATGGCGGGTTTGTGGGAGGGTGATGTAATCAATCTGCCAAGCCTCCCCATATTTATATTTCATCCACCGTCCTCCATACCAAAGGGGCTTTAACCGCTTAGCTTGCTTGATTGCAGCACATGTCTCACATTCGTGGACAACTTGTGCGATGGCGTCCATGGTCAAGTCCACCCCTCGATCCCGAGCCCATCTATATGTTGCATCTCTCCCTTGATGACCCGAGGTATCATGAGCCCATCGAGCCATGAATAATTCACCCTTACGTTGCCAGTCTAGATCTACCTGAGCCACTTTAATCCTAGCAGCCTTATCTACCTGATGGTTGTTTTCATGTTCCTCCATGGCCCGACTCTTAGGTACATGGGCGTCGACATGACGTACCTTTACAACAAGTTTCTCTAACCGAGCAGAGATATCTTGCCATAAGTCATCAGCCCATATAGGTTTGCCTCTACGCTGCCAGTTGTTCTTTTTCCACTGCTGCAACCACCCCCACAGGGCATTCGCCACCATCCATGAATCAGTATAAAGGTAGAGCCTTGGCCACTTTTCTCTCTCAGCAATGTCCAGGGCTAACTGGATGGCCTTCACCTCAGCGAACTGACTTGATTCACCTTTTCCTTCAGTGGCTTCTGCTACTCTTCTTATAGGATTCCATACAGCAGCTTTCCATCTCCGATGCTTACCCACAATGCGACAAGACCCATCAGTGAACAGGGCATATCGCTTCTCATTCTCTGGCAGTTCGTTGTAGGGTGGGGCTTCTTCAGCGCGTGTTACCTCCTCATCCTCTGGTGACATCCCAAAATCTTTGCCTTCTGGCCAGTCTGTGATCACCTCCACGATTCCTGGGCGATTGGGGTTTCCTATTCGAGCCCGCTGTGTAATTAGTGCAACCCACTTGCTCCACGTAGCATCAGTGGCATGGTGTGTAGAAGGAACCTTCCCTTTGAACATCCAGCCCAGCACCGGCAGTCGGGGTGCCAGGAGGAGCTGGGCTTCAGTTCCAATCACTTCTGAGGTGGCTCGAACCCCTTCGTAGGCGGCCAGTACTTCCTTTTCTGTTGGAGTATAATTGGCCTCAGATCCTTTGTAGGCCCGACTCCAAAACCCCAGCGGTCGACCTCGAGTCTCCCCTTGTGCTTTCTGCCAGAGACTCCAGGTCGGGCCGTTCTCCCCAGCTGCAGTGTAGAGCACATTTTTAATATCTGTCCCTGTCCGGACAGGCCCAAGGGCCACTGCATGGACTATCTCGCGTTTGATCTGCTCAAAGGCTTGCTGTTGCTCAGGGCCCCATTGGAAATCCTTCTTCTTTCGAGTTACATGGTAGAGTGGGCTCACAATGAGACTGTAGTTTGGGACATGCAGTCGCCAAAAACCTATAACACCTAAGAAAGCTTGTGTTTCCTTTTTGTTGCTTGGTGGAGACATAGCTGCTATTTTATTAATAATGTCCATTGGGATGTGACGACGCCCATCCTGCCATTTTATTCCTAAAAACTGGATTTCTCGCGTAGGCCCCTTGACTTTACTTCGTTTTATAGCAAAACCGGCTTCTAAAAGGATTTTAATTACCCTGTTTCCTTTTTCAAAAACTTCCTCTGCTGTGTTGCCCCATACAATGATGTCATCAATATACTGCAGGTGCTCTGGTGCTTCACCCTTTTCCAGTGTATTCTGGATTAGTCCATGGCAGATGGTGGGGCTATGTTTCCACCCCTGGGGCAGACGATTCCACGTGTATTGGATGCCTCTCCAAGTGAAAGCAAACTGTGGCCTGCACTCTGGCGCCAGTGGGATCGAGAAGAAAGCATTCGCAATGTCGATTGTGGCGTACCACTTGGCTGCCTTCGATTCCAATTCATACTGGAGCTCTAACATGTCTGGCACAGCAGCACTCATACCTGGAGTGACTTCATTTAGGCCACGATAATCTACTGTCAGCCTCCACTCTCCATTGGACTTCCTCACTGGCCATATGGGACTATTAAAGGGTGAGTGGGTTCGGCTGATCACTCCCTGATCCTCCAGTTGACGAATCAGCTTATGGATGGGAATCAGGGAATCTCGGTTAGTACGGTATTGTCGTCTGTGCACCGTCGTCGTAGCAACTGGCACTTGCTGTTCTTCACCCTTCAACAACCCCACAACAGCAGAATCCTCCGAGAGTCCAGGCAAGGCACACAATTGTTCAATTTCTTCTGTTTCCAAAGCAGCTATTCCAAAAGCCCATCGGTACCCTTTTGGGTCTTTAAAATACCCTCTACGTAGATAATCTATACCTAAAATGCACGGAGCTTCTGGACCAGTCACAATGGGGTGTTTTTCCCAGTCCTTCCCAGTTAGGCTCACCTCAGCCTCTAGCACAGTTAGTTGTTGGGATCCCCCTGTCACTCCAGAAATACAAACAGGTTCTACCCCTTCATAATTCGATGGCATTAGAGTACACTGGGCACCAGTATCCACCAGAGCTTTGTACTCTTGTGGGTCTGACGTGCCAGGCCATCGGATCCACACAGTCCAATAAACCCGATTATCCCTCTCCTCCACCTGGCTGGAGGCAGGGCCCCTCTATTGCTGCTGATCATATTTGTTTTCCACTGGTTGCATAAAGGACTTAGAGGTCCCTTCAAAAGGATCAGGCACATCAGACATATAGGTAGGCCTTCCAGTTGGTCTAGGGAACTGCCCAGTAGAAACTGGTGCAGCCTTCTTCCTGGCAGAATCTCGTTGTGCGAATGTTTTACCCCGCAGCTCATTTACTCGTGCTCGAAGGGCTGAGGTGGGCTGCATATCCCATTTCCTCATGTCCTCTCCATGATCAAGCAGGTAAAACCACAATGTACGTCGTGGTGTGTATTCTCCCTCTTGGAACGATGGACGCTTTCTCCCAGTAGCTGCAACATTGCTCCATACGGGTTGGGAGTTGGACACATTGTTGTCAAGTCGTTGAACCAGTTTCTCTACTGCTGCAATGACGGAGAGGGAAACATTGTCTTGGTATTTCCGGAGTCGGCAGGCCACCTCATTTACGGTTGGCGGATTCGTATCATTCCAGTCAATTGCTGCCAGTGAATTGGTATACCCTGCTGGTGCACTTCGTACAACCTTACGCCACATATCTGGAGTGCATAGGACTTCATCGGGATCAGAGGGAAGCCGTGAATTGTCCAGATCATAATAAATTATCTCCCGTACAGCTAATTCTCTCAGGTGCTGGACAGATGTCTCTATGCTGTTACACTTAGGTGTCTGACATGTAATATATTCCTTTATGGGATATCTTTCCTTCACACTTGACAGTAGTCGCCTCCAGAGGCTGAGGATTTCCGGCCTCCTCCCAATTGCTTTGTCAATTCCTCCTTCTCTAGCTAGGGATCCCAACTGCTTGGCCTCTCTGCCTTCTAATTCCAAACTACTGGCCCCGTGATCCCAACATCGGAGCAACCAAGTGATAATGTGCTCACTTGGGTGGCGAGTGAAATCTTTTCGAACCTCACGCAGCTCACTCAGAGTCAGGGATCGGGTAACAATCTCTGGTTCTGCCTCATCCTGATATCCTCGAGATGATCCCGGTTGATCATCATCCTTATCCGTCACTATACGAACTGATTTCTTTGTGCCTTTCCTCTTTTGTACGGGAGCAACAGACACTGGTGTGGATTGGTTTTTCAGATCATCTGCAGTGTCTGCTGTAGAGATTACAGTAGCTGCAGTGTCGGTCACAGGGGTTGCAGTAGCTGCAGTGTCAGCCCCAGTGGTTGCAGCAGCTATAGTATCTGCCAGTCTGTTTCCTTTCCCTTCTCCCTGACAGTGCTGACAGTGCTGACAGTGCTGCCTGCTATCAAGCAGTGTTTGATAAATAGTGGCCAGAGCCCAGCACAGTGCAGTAAGGTGTCCATCTCTGGGAAACCTACAGCAATTTTTCCTTAGGTATGCAGTCACTTGATCGGGGTCTTGTAACTGTTCAGGAGTGAAATTCCAAACCATCGGGCGTGAGAAAGTACCTAGGTACTCGCCCATACTTTGCCACATGCCCTGCCACTCGTGATTATTCTGTCTCGGAGAAAGCTCTTCAGTGGTATTCATAAACCTATGCTTGATATATAACAAAAACTGAACCATCTGCACCAAACCTACCAATAGCAAAATGCTAGTTTGAATATCCCAGAGATATTGAAGATTTTCAAAAACTGCCCTAAGAGCTGTTGTATTTAGCCCAAAGGAAAAGAAAGCAGTGCCCCCACCATACCGGCTGCTGTTATTAACCCCTCCCTGTCCAAAGAATGGACAGGACAGCAAAACCTCATACAGGTACCAGCTTAAGCTCATGATCATCGATATTATTGTATCATAGACCGATATCATAAAATACACTATAATGAAGTATGGGAACAAATACGGGAGCCACAGACCTGAGAGAGTAAAGAATCCTGCCAGGATTGTATACAGCATGCGGTGGTTTTGCTGCCACAGCCTTGTAAATAAATACCACAACATCGTGACCAGAGATTGCTTAAACAACAGTGCTTATCTTAATTGCGATAGTTAGGGTCAGATCTACCGTTATCCCAACCGTTCGTGCCCCACGTTGGGCGCCAAAATAACTGTCGTGGTTTTGCCCCAGCCAAGGGCCGCACCCCACACAGTCGCTTGTACTTTTAAAAGGAAGGGGGAGGGAAAGTTGGGGGAAGGGGAAAAGGGAAGGAAGAAAGGAGGAAAAGAAACCACAACCTAGAAACCAGAACCACGCAGGTTGGGATAAGGATAGTTTACTAAACAATAACAGAAAACTAGATATAACAATAACATAAGTTTAAAGCACAAAATAGATGAAACTGGTGATACACAATGCAATTTCTCACCAAACCACACAACTCAGGCCGCACAGCTTAGAGCCCGTCCCGGACAACCCGACCGCCCCAGAAACTGCACGTCCTGGCGTTATCTCCCCCTCTTCCCCCCAGTCCCCCCTTATACCGAACATGACGTAACTGGCATGGAATACCCTCTTTGGCCAATTCGGATCACCTGTCCTGGCTGCGTCCCCTCCTTTCTCACTAGTAAGGAAGTATGCAGAGCTGAGAAAGGTCCTTGATTGCCCGGCAACAAATCGGAAAACATCAGGGTGCTATCAGCACTATTCTCATGCTAACACCCAAACATGGCATTCCATCAACTGCTAAAAAAAAGTTTAACTCCATCATAGCTGAAACCAGGACACCCTAACACAAACCATAACACTAAGCCTAACCCTAACCCTAACCCTAACTCTAACCCTAACCTAACACAAACCCTAACACTAACCCAAACCCTAACACTAACCCTAACCCTATCCCTAACTCTAATGACCCTAACCCTAACCTTAACCCTAAACCTAATGACCCTAACCCTAAACCTAAGCCTTACCCTAACCACTAACCCTAACCCTAACCCAAACCTAACCCTAACCCCATTCTTTAACCCTAACCCTAAACTCTTAACCTGACCCTGAACCTAACCCTAACCCTAACCATAACATCTAACCCTAACCTCAACCCTAACCCCAAAATCTAACCCTAAAAATAACCCCTAACCCTAACCCTAAACCTACAACTAACCCTAACCCAAACCCTAACCCTAATCCTAACCTAACCCTAACCCTAACCCTAACCCTAACCCTAACCCCTAACCCTAAAACTAACCCTAACACTTACCCCTAATCCTTACCCTACCCCTAACCCTGACCACAACACTTACCCTACCCCAAACTTATACCTAACCCTAACCCTAACCACAACACTAACCATAACCCTAACCCCTAACCCTAACCCTAACCCTAACCCTAACCCTAACCCTAACCCAAAACCTAAACCTAAACCAAAC
>CM036915.1:0-122689 GCA_020800305.1 Porphyrio hochstetteri
CTCAGTGCTGGGTCCAGTCTTGTTCAACATCTTTACCAATGATCTCGATGAAGGGATTGAATGCTCCCTCACTAAGTTTGCAGATGACACTAAACTAGGAGGAAGTGTTGATCTGCCTGAGGGTAGGGAGGCTCTTCAGAGGGATCTGAACAGACTGGACCGATGGGCTGAGACCAATGGGATGAAGTTTAACAAGGCCAAGTGTAGAGTGCTGCACATGGGACATAACAACCCCATGCAGCGCTATAGGCTTGGGGGAGACTGGCTGGAGAGCTGTCAGGCAGAGAAGGACCTGGGGGTGTTGGGTGACTGCAGGCTGAATATGAGTCAGCAGTGTGCTCAGGCGGCCAAGAAGGCCAATGGCATCTTGGCTTGTATCAAAAACAGTGTGGCCAGTAGGCCTAGGGAGGTGATTGTGCCCCTGTACTGGGCATTGGTGAGGCCACACCTCCAGTACTGTGTCCAGTTCTGGGCTCCTCACCACAAGAAGGACATGGAGGTCCTGGAGCGAGTCCAGAGAAGGGCAACCAGGCTGCTGAAGGGGCTGGAGGGCAAATCCTATGAGGAGCGGCTGAGGGAGCTGGGGCTGTTTATCCTAGAGAAGAGGAGGCTGAGGGGAGACCTTATCACCGCCTACAACTACCTGAAGGGAGGTTATAGAGAGGTAGGTGATGGTCTCTTCAGTCAGGTGACAGGTGATAGGACAAGGGGGAATGGCATGAAGCTGGGCCGGGGCAGGTTTAGATTGGATGTTAGGAAAAAAATGTTTTACTGAAAGAGTTGTCAGGGCCTGGAACAGGCTGCCCAGGGAGGGGGTTGAGTCACCTTCCCTGGATGTGTTCAAAAAAAGGATAGATGAAGTACTTCGGGATATGGTTTAGTTTAGGATGAGAATGGTTGGACTTGATGATCTTAAAGGTCTTTTCCAACCTTATTATTCTGTGATCCTGTGATTCTGTGTCAGTAGTGTCCGGGTGTGTGGGTTGGCAATTCTGCAAACCCTTTCACAGCAGGGCATGCCGTTGCCACAGCTGCCTGCTCCGCTTTCATGTTTTCCAGCTTTTCAAAGACAAGCTGAAGTTTTAGATGGCGGTTAACATCTCCGACTGTGTCATGTGCTCTTTTAGGCTCAGTAAGAGTTAGAGGTGAATAGATATTAAAGGCAGTTGGTTGTACTTTTTTTTTCCACATTTTTTCCTTCCAAAGCTGTCATACTTGGGGGGGGTTTCAGACCGTGGTGGCAGATTTACGTGCACTACTTGCTCCCCTTCCCGGTCAGTTCCAACAGATTTATCACTTTTCTCTGATAACATGGCATAATTACTTTGCATAGTAACTGGGGTAGGTGAAAGAGCACCCAGAAACAACACCACATTCTCTGTAGTAGATTTTTTCCCTTTTGAATCGGTTCTGTAGAACTCGCAACTGGTGTTAAAGCTGCAAAGGCTGAAGCAGCAGCAACGCAAACCGCCTCCATTTCGGTTAGAGTCCTTTCAATTAATTTCCAGAGAGTTATTAACGACTTAGCTTCTTTCACCCAACTGAGGCTTTGTCAAGGAGTTAAACTCTAATAGCCTCCCAAGCAGGCAAATCAAACGCTGTATTTATGTTTGTTATAAGATTCCTTTCTTAGGTCCACAAAAGGAGCTATTTTAAAGCATTTTTAATTACTCTCTTAGAGAGCATATTGTATAACTCCAGTCCAACGGGAGGGAGGCTACGAACTCCCAAGTCCGGAGGAGCAGAAGGCAATGATGGAGTAACAGCTGCCTCCTCCTTTTCTTTTTTTTTTTATGTTGATTGCTTTTCTGTACTTTCTCTCTTCGTGATATTTCCAATTTCTGCAATCGCCCAGTAAGTTTACATATTTCAGTCTCTCCTTCCTCCCCTTCTGAATCTGGCCAAGTAGTTTCGGGGGAAGGAGGGCAATGAGGAGTTGGATTTGAGGGGGTATTCTCAACAGCAGAAGCTGGAGTTTGTGTTGACTCGTTCATTTTTGAAGCAGAGTTAGTTTTCAGAGTAGAATTAAAGGACTCACACTTCACCCCCAGAGGTGTTAGATTGCTGTTTTTCAATTGAGTCCTGTAACTCCACAGCATTTGAATAAACCAAGTGAACCAGTCCGCGTACCGGAGTTTCTAACAGGGTGGTAGATGGTGTCACTGAGCCAGACAGAGCTTGAGCAGCTGCAGCAGCTACTTGCCTCTCTTCCTGCATGGCGTTTAGGGTGTTAAATACTACACGCCAAGTCGCACCCAACAATCGCCGTAGTTTTTCTTCCTTTCCTCCAGTAATCACTGCATCCCAAAGATGATCTCCTATCGCTCGCCACTCAGCAACACTGAATATCAGCGCTACTTCTTCCAGGTGTCCCGACCTGCGGGCCAATTTAATTTAGTCTTAAAGCCCTATTGGAGTCACCAGATCGCTTTTCTTTGAGAAAATACCTAGAGTCGTCTTCTCCGCGCTAGCCCTATTGGAGATGCCTGCTAGCCTCTCTTAGAGAGTGTACTGAAGAGCAGTTTCTCCGCAGCTCCCCACTCCATTGTGGGCACAGAGGGCGGGGAGCGACCCCGCAACCAGCTACCGCAACAGTTACGATTCTCAGGGGTGCCTCCTCTGTAGCAACCGTCTCCAAAACCTTCTTTGCAGTCCCTGTTAAGCGCCAATTGTCGAGTGTTCCCCGCGTCCTAATCCAGATCTTGGGAAACTTTTACGTCCAGGGTCTTCAAAAGAGCGGGACGGCGCTGGGAATCAGACTGCAGAACAATATGGCTAAAAGCAGTCAGTTCCTTTATTCTACAGAGCAGCGCGATTATATACTCTCTGGCAAGCTTAACAAAGCATGGCTGGGAACCACAGGGGGGAGGGAAGTGAAAACAGTGAAGGCGATAGGGTGGACACCTGTGCAAGGCCTATATCTTATCTTGTCTCAGAGGAATGTTTCAGAATTAGAAGCTCAATAAATTCAGCTGCTCTCTCACATAAAGAGCAACTCCTCCACCTCGCCTCCCTAGCCTGTCTTTCCTAAAAAGCACATAGCCATCCATGACAGCGTGCCAGTCATACAGGCTGTCCCACCACGTCTCTGTGATCGCAATGACATTGTGGCCCTGCGACCGCACAAAGATCTCTAATTCTTCCTGCTTGTTTCCCATGCTACGTGCATTTATATAAAGGAATTTTAGTGGGGCAGCAGGTGCAGGTATCCTCAGCAGATCACAGCAAGATTTCCGACAGGGGATGGGCAATAGTGGCTCCACTGAGGAATCCTCAGGGCAATCCACAGAATTTTCCCCACTATCACATGGAACAACATCCCCAAGTCCGTCACTGTGCTGCTGGCATTTACCTTCTTCAACCATCAATTTAAATCGTGTCTCCCAAAGCACTTGCCTAACACCAGGATCCATCATAATTTCCCCTTCCCCATTCCTAACTAGCTTAAAGCACACACAATCCTCTACAAAGGATTTCCGATGAGTAAAATGCTCATCCGGCTGAGAGACACACTTTTTTGGCTATGATGAAGGTTCCCAGTCAAGCGAAAGCCCAGAGCCCTAGAATGAATGTTGCTGCTTGTGTGGTCCCTGGAGAGGTTTCATGACAGCTATGTGTTTCACTGCTGGCTCCTTTGTTTTGGGAACTATTGCTGGACATTTGGCCTAAAATGCTCGTCCGGCCGAGAGAAACACTTTTTTTGCTATGATGAAGGTTCCCAGGCAAGTGAAAGCACAGAGCCCTAGAATGAATGTTGCTGCTTGTGTGCTCCCTGGGGAGGTTTCAGGCCAGCTATGTGTTTCAGTGCTGGTTCCTTTGGATTGGGAGCTAGTGCTGGACGTTTGGCATGTTTGGCATAAATTGCTCATCCGGCCGAGAGAAACACTTTTATTGATATGATGAAGGATCCCAGGCAAGCGAAAGCCCGAGCCCTAGAATGAATGTTGCTGCTTGTGTGCTCCCTGGGGAGGTTTCAGGCCAGCTATTTGTTTCACTGCTGGCTCCTTTATTTTGGGAACTACTGCATGACTTTTGGCATGTTTGGCCTAAAATGATCATCCGTCCAAAAGAAACACTTTTTTTGCTATGATTGAGGTTCCCAGGCAAGTGAAAGCCCACAGCCCTAGAATGAATGTTGCTGCTTGTGTGCTCCCTGGGGATATTTTAGGCCAGCTATGTGTTTCAGTGCACACAAGCAACAACATTCATTTTAGGACAGTGGGCTTTCTCTTGCCTGGGATCATTCATCATATCAAAACAAGGGTTTCTCTCGTCCTGAAACCTCCCCAGGGAGCCCACAAGCAGCAACATTCATTCTAGGGCTCTGGGCTTTCGCTTGCTTTGGAACCTTCATCATAGCAAAAATGTTTCTCTCGTCCGAACGAGGATTTTAGGCCAAACATGCCAAACGTCCAGCAATAGCTCCCAAACCAAAGGAGCCAGCACTGAAACACATAGCTGGCCTGAAACCTCCCCAGGGAGCACACAAGCAGCAACATTCATTCTAGATCTCTGGGCTTTCGCTTGACTGGGAACCTTCATCATATCAATAAAAGTGTTTCTCTCGGCCGGACGAGCATTTTAGGCCAAACATGCCAAACGTCCAGCAATAGCTCCCAAACCAAAGGAGCCAGCACTGAACCACATAGCTGGCCTGAAACCTCCCCAGGGAGCCAACAAGCAGCACTTTTCATCCATGGGCTCAGGCCTTTTCTTTTTCCCGGTAACCCTCTTCGTACCTCTAAATGTGCTTCTCTAGGCCGGAGCAGCATTCTACGCCAAAAGTGTGAAACGTCCAGGAATAGCTCCCAAACCAAAGGAGCCAGCACTGAAACACATAGCTGGCCTGAAACCTCCCCAGGGAGCCCACAAGCAGCACCTTTCATCCTGGGACTCAGGCCTTTCCTTTGCTCGGGAACCCTCTTCATACCTCCAAATATGCTTCTTTCAGCCGGAGCAGCATTCTACGCCAAAAATGCCAAATGTCCAACAATATCATCCAAACACAAGGAGCCAGCACTGAAACACATAGCTTGCCTGAAACCTCCCCAGGGAGCCCACAAGCAGCACCTTTCATCCTGGGGCTCAGGCCTTTTCTTTGCCCGGGAACCCTGTTCATACCTCCAAACCTGGAGGTTTTAAATGTGCTGGTTCTGCCAGAAGAAAGCATCTTGTAATTCTGAGACTGTAAACCAAACCTGTGTATTCTTAAGCTTTGTTAGCAGTCTTTTTTCAGTTTTGTGTCGCTGTGCTTTTAAGATGGCCTTTGCAAGCAGCAGAGCTACAGCTCACTGCAAGCCTTAGACAGTAAACACCAGCCAACCCTAGGCCAAAGTCACTGCTGACCAAGGCCGCACAAGTGTATAGGGATTAGCTACCACCTGGTGCAAATCTTTAACAATATTATTTATTGCCCTGAGGTATTGTACTATTCGATATGTTCCTTTGGCTTTTAATTGGTAAAATAGGAGCATTATATTGTGATTCACATTCTCTCTAGAAGAGAAGGTAGGGGATCCTAATTCATCCAGTTCTGGTATTTAAATCCCCCTTTTTCTTCCAGAAGCTCCTTTAGTGTACCACACCCTCCTATTTTACAAGCAGAGCAGCATCTCTTCAGTTGTTTCTCTCTGGTTTTATCTTTTCCTAAATCCAATACTAAGGGATCCAGTGGTATCGTAAGCCCACACTCCCTCTGCATTCCAAATCATCTCGGAGGGTGAAAAAAACCCAACCGTATCAGCCTAGCCAATTTCCCTTTTCTCTTAAATAAAGCATTAATTGCAATACCTCAGCAAATTCTTTTTACTCACACTCCCACCAGGTTCTCCTCCGATATCTTTCCAATCTAAAATCTCACAATCCAGAGGGCTTTTCTTAGGGATTTTGCTACTTTGTCTCCCTCACATCGTTAGTCAGATTTACCTCTTGATTTCCGTTCTTATTTATAACTCAACTCCCATCTGTCTGTCCAGCAATACTAACGAGAATGATAATGGTTTTTCTAATACATTCACAGTTCCCCACTGATTACACTAAAAAAATAAAAACAAACTGTAAATTTCTAGCAGGTAATTTTCTCTCACAGTTACGCTGCAGCTCAGTCACTCATCACTTGCACCAGAGGTAACTCATTTCACTCACACCAATCATTCATCAAATCTAAATCACTTTTCAAAAGTCAGTTCCTGTAAAAATATCCAAAGTCAAGACCAATCAATCAGTGCCACCAGAGCAGCGACTCCCATTGGGAATCAAAGCCCGGTCTCCTGCATGACAGGCAGGAGCTTCCTCCCACTGACCACAGAGCAGCACACTGTTACAGAAGTTTGTAGCAGGACTCCACACTCACTTTGTGCTTACTTAAACTTCTCAGTCACACCTGCACAAGATCTTTATACGATAAATCCAAACCAGAAAAATACTCACTCGATACAGTTATCGAGATTCTGATTATTAGCAGCATTTGCAGCACCTGCTCCCCCAGGTTTCCCTAAGCAACAGGTTTGGGGCCCTGGAAGTTCAGGAGGAGGTATGTGAAGGGATGAGTGCAGCCCCTCTGCCTCAGAGGAAGCGGAAGCCTAGAGTGAGGCAAAAGTCTGCACACCTTGAGACTGCCTCTGTTAGGCAAGAGAGAAGGGGAGTTGTGGTAGGGGATTCCCTTCTCAGAGGGATGGAGGGCCCCATTTGTAGACCAGACCCTACACAAAGGGGGTTTTGCTGCCTCCCTGGAGCCCGGGAACGTGATATTACCAGAAGGCTCCCAGGGCTGGTAAGACCCTCTGACTATTATCCTCTACTGATTGTTCAAGCAGGCAGGGATGCGATCATGAAGTGTAGCCTGCGTGCCATCAAGAAGGAGTTTCGTGATCTAGGGCGATTTGTTGAGGGGGGCAGAGCTCAAATAATATTCTCATCTATTCCTACTAGTGGGAGGAGAGGTTCGGGGCAGGTCAGGAGAACCCATCTATGGAATGAGTGGCTGAAAGGCTGGTGCCGGCATAGGAACTTGGGGTTTTTTGACCAAGGGAAGGTGTACTCTGCTCCTGGCATGGTGACTGCTGATGGGGCTCACCTGTCCCATAGGGGTAAGCGAATCCTTGCCCAGGAGATGGCAGGGCTCATTGAGCGTGCTTTAAAATAGTTAGGAAGGGGGGAGGGGATATTATGATGGCTCTTGGGGTTAGGCATGGGCTTTGGGAGACACAACATGAGTTGGCAGTGGAAGAAGCTAAATGCCAGCAGCACAGTGACGGACTAGGGGATGTTGTTCCATGTGATAGTGGGGAAAATTCTGGGGATTGCCCTGAGCACTCCTCAGTGGAGCCACTATTGCCCATCCCCTGTCGGAAATCTTGCTGTGATCTGCTGAGGATACCTGCATCTGCTGCCCCACTAAAATGCCTTTATACAAATGCATGCAGCATGGGAAACAAGCAGGAAGAATTAGAGACCTTTGTGTGGTCACAGGGCCACGATCTCACTGTGATCACAGAGACGTGGTGGGACAGCCTGGATGACTGGCACGCTGTCATGCATGGCTATGTGCTTTTCAGGAAGGACAGGCTAGGGAGGCAAAGTGGAGTTGCTCTTTATGTGAGAGAGCAGCTTGAATGTATTGAGCTCCACCTGGGGAAAGATGACCCATCAGTCGAGTGCTTGTGGGTAAGAATCAAGGGTCACGCTGGTATGAGTGACACTGTTGTGGGTGTGTGCTATAGGCCCCCTGATCAAGAGGAGCGGGCTGATAGTGCTTTCTATGAGCAGCTAGAAGTAGCCTCGAGATCCCAGGCCCTGGTCCTTTTGGGGGACTTCAACTACCCAGATATTTGCTGGGCAAGCAATACGGCCAGTCGTCCCCAGTCCAGACAATTTCTGCAGTATGTTGAGGACAATTTCCTCCTACAGATGGTGCAGGAACCTACAAGGGGAGGGCGGGTGCTGGACCTTGTTCTTACTAACAAGGACGGGCTCATCAGGGAGGTGAAGGTCGGGGGCAGCTTAGGACAAAGCGACCACAAAATGATCCAGTTCAAGATCCTGAGTGGAAGAAGCAAGCCAAAAAGCAGGATAGCTACCCTGAATTTTGGAAGAGCTAACTTTGATCTCTTCCGCAACCGATTAGGAGCTATCCCATGGGCTACGCTGTTAGAAGGCAAGGGAGCCTGTGAGAGCTGGCTAGCATTTAAACAGCACTTCTTCCAAGCACAGGATAGGTGCATCCCTTTGAGTAAGAAATCAGGAAAGAGAGGCAGAAGGCCTGCATGGATGAGCAGGGAGCTAATGAGTAAACTCAAAGGGAAGCAGAAGGTTTATGAACTATGGAAACTGGGTCTGTGCACCTGGGAGGATTATAGGGATGTTGTCAGGGCCTGTAGGGACACGACTAGGAAGGCTAAAGCCCGCTTGGAGATGAAACTGGCAAGGGATATAAAGGATAATAAAAAGAGTTTTTTCAGATACGTGAATACTAAGAGGATGATCAGGAATAATGTAGGTCCCTTGATGAATGAGGCGGGTGTCCTGGTATCGGGTGATGATGAGAAGGTGGAGATATTGAATGCCTTCTTTACCTCGGTCTTCACTCCAAAGGCCCCTCGGGACCCGCAGATCCTGGATGAAAGTAGGAGTGTTTGGGAAATGAAAAGCTTCCCTCTAGTTGAGGTAGGGGTGGTCCAGGAGCGGCTCAAAGGGATTAATGCCACTCTCTATCATCTTCGACAGCTCGTGGAGAACAGGAAAAGTACCTGAGGATTGGAGGACAGCCAATATCACTCCAGTCTTCAAAAAGGGCGAGAAGGAGGATCCTAACAATTATAGGCCAGTCAGCCTCACTTCTGTCCCTGGAAAGGTGATGAAACAGCTTGTTCTGGATGCCATTACCAAGCAACTGAAGAGAAGAAGGTCACGAGGAGTAGTCAGCGTGGATTCACCAAGGGGAGATCGTGCTCGACCAATCTCATAGCCTTCTATGATCTCATCACCAGCTGGGCGGATGGAGGGAGAGCAGTGGATGTCATCTACCTTGACTTCAGCAAGGCTTTCGATACTGTCTCCCATGACATCCTGATAGAAAAGCTGAGAGATCATGGGATAGATGAGTGGACAGTGAGGTGGGTTGAGAACTGGCTGTCCGACCGGGCTCAGAGGGTTGTGATCAGTGGAACAGAATCTGAATGGAGGCCTGTGACTAGCGGTGTTCCCCAGGGCTCAGTGTTGGGTCCAGTCCTGTTTAATATCTTCATCGACGACCTTGATGAGGGAATAGCATCCACCCTCAGCAAGTACCTGATGATACAAAGCTGGGAGGGGTGGCTGACACGCAGGAACACTGCGCTGCCATCCAGTGAGACCTGGACAGGCTGGAGAGCTGGGCAGGGAGAAACCAGATGAGGTTTAATAAAAGCAAGTGTAAAGTCTTGCATCTGGGGAGGAATAACCATCTGTATCAGTACAGGCTGGGGGATGACCTGCTGGAGAAGAGCTCTGTGGAGAAGGACCTGGGGGTCCTGGTGGATGACAGGTTGGCTATGAGCCAGCAGTGTGCCCTGGTGGCTAAGAGGGCCAACGGGATCCTGGGATGCATCAGGAAGAGTGTGGCCAGCAGGTCAAAGGAGGTGATCCTCCCCCTCTACTCTGCTCTGGTCAGGCCCCACCTGGAGTATTGTGTCCAGTTCTGGGCTCCCTGGTATAAAAAAGACAGGGATCTCCTGGAGAGAGTCCAGAGAAGGGGTACTAAGATGATTAAGGGCCTGGAACATCTCCCGTATGAGGAAAGGCTGAGTGAGCTGGGGCTGTTCAGCCTGGAGAAAAGACGACTGAGGGGGGACCTAATTAATGTTTATAAATATCTTAAGTATGGGATGCAGGGGGAATTGGCCAACCCCTTTTCAGTGGTGTGTGGGGACAGGACAAGGGGCAATGGCTGTAAGTTGGAGCACAGGAAGTTCCACACCAACATGCGGAAGAACTTTTACCCAGTGAGGGTGACAGAGCCCTGGGACAGGCTGCCCAGGGAGGTGGTGGAGTCTCCTTCTCTGGAGAGATTCAAGACTCGTCTGGACGCCTATCTGTGCAATATGAGCTGGGGAGCTGCTTTGGCAGGGGGGTTGGACCCGATGATCTCTCGAGGTCCCTTCCAACCCCTATGATTCTGTGATTTACATGCTACTAACAGATGTATACAATCAGGCACTAGTGACCTGGGATACAACACTTGTGTGGGACGTCTCCCAGTGGCTTACAGTATCCCTGAACAACCGGTCTCCAGAAACCAAATACCAAGATACCCAAGTATACCAGATACAGCTGGGCATCCACCAAACCAGGAGCTCAAATAATAAATTTAAAGGAATACCTTAAAAATCAGAGGATGGTCCTTGTCTGCACCTGCAGTGAGCCGAGCGGGGCAAGGAGTCCCTCCAGGAAATCCTGGGGTGTGCCTAGGAAGTCCTGTTCCTTACCGGATCCTGCAGCCCAGCACAGAGTGTCCCATCTGGGGTACCAAACTGGTGCCTCGGAAAGCCGGAATCAAAACTCAATAGCCTTGGTGACTATGAAGCAGGGATCCTTTATTGCAGCGCTGGGCACACAGGGGATCGCTCCTCCGAATGTGTGCCACTACTGAAGCCAAATTTCTCATATTTATACAGATTAACTATACATATTCATTATAATTTCTAAGAAAAGGCAGAGTTATGCAAATTATTTCCAGGAAGTCATTTACATTAACCCCTCCCTGATAGAGCATGCTCAGTGACACTCAGGGGATCTTCTGGTGGTCTTCAGGGATGAAGGCTGGATGTCTTCCTCCCTCTCAGCGCATGCTCTTTACGTTTCTTCTCCATGATTATCTGAGCTGAAAAACACATTCCTTTTTGCTGAAAACAAGATATACTCTGTCTCTTAATTGGTCGTTAGTCTCATTATTTAGGACTCCTCTATCTCCTACTTCCTCTAGTTTCAAGGCTGTTGCTGTTGCATTGTTATGGATAAGTTTTGCAGCTGCTCTCATGAAACAGCTCACACAGTTACAGCACAGCCATATTCTACTAAAATCCAAACCAAATATATTCTTAAAATACATAGTTATATTAATTGTCTCAAGCTACATCTACATCAATCTATTCAGCATTATTCCATTTCACTGAATCAACGCAAAAGATGACGACTCAGGTATGTGCAACATGAACAAAGAATTTAAAAAGCTTCGAGAGAAATGTAATAGAAAAAAAAATAAAACTTCAATAAAGGATAAAAAAACTTCAATAAAGGCTATTTAGGGAGAAAGTCAGAAGGGCTAAAGCTGATCTGGAACTCAGGTTGGCCAGTTCTGTTAAAGATAATAAAAAGTCCTTCTATAGGTATATTAAAAGGAGGGTCAAGGAGAATCTCCAGCCCTTATTGGATGCTGATGGCACATTAGTGACAAGGGATGAGGACAAGGCTGAGGTCCTTAATTCCTTCTTTGCCTCAGTCTTTAACAGTAATGAAGGATATTCCCTGAGTACTCATCCTCAGGAACTGGCTGACAGGGAGGGGGAAGAATCACAAAGTTCCCAGGGTTCAGGAGGAAATGATTAGTGACCTACTTGGCCAGTGAGATACCCACAAGTCAATGGGGCCAGATGGGATTCACCCAAGGGTGCTGAGGGAGCTGGCAGATGTGCTGGCCAAACCCCTTTCCATCATCTATCAGCAATCCTGGCAGACTGGGGAAGTTCCACTCGACTGGAAGCTGGCAGACGTTACACCCATAGACAAGAAGGGTCGGAAGGAGGATCCAGGGAAATACAGGCCTGTCGGTCTGACGTCAGTCCCAGGGAAGGTCATGGAGAGGGTCATCTTGGGAGCTATCATGCAGCACATGCATGATGGCCAGGGGATCAGGCCCAGTCAACATGGGTTTACCAGAGGTAGATCCTGTCAGACTGACCTGATCACCTTCTATGAGAAGGTGACCCGCTGAATGGACGAGGGGAAGGCTGTGGATGTGATCTACCTGGACTTTGGGAAAGCCTTTGACACCGTTTCTCACAGCATTCTGACTGAGAAACTGGCTGCCACTGGCCTGGACAGCTGGACCCTCAGCTGGGTTAAAAACTGGCTGGATGGCCAAGGCCAAAGGGTGGTGGTGAATGGAACAAAATCCAGCTGGAGGCCAGTCACGAGCGGCGTCCCCCAGGGCTCAGTGCTGGGTCCAGTCTTGTTCAACATCTTTACCAATGATCTCGACGAAGGGATTGAATGCTCCCTCACTAAGTTTGCAGATGACACTAAACTAGGAGGAAGTGTTGATCTGCCTGAGGGTAGGGAGGCTCTTCAGAGGGATCTGAACAGACTGGACCGATGGGCTGAGACCAATGGGATGAAGTTTAACAAGGCCAAGTGCAGAGTGCTGCACATGGGACAGAACAACCCCATGCAGCACTACAGGCTTGGGGGAGACTGGCTGGAGAGCTGTCAGGCAGAGAAGGACCTGGGGGTGTTGGGTGACTGCAGGCTGAATATGAGTCAGCAGTGTGCTCAGGCAGCCAAGAAGGCCAATGGCATCTTGGCTTGTATCAAAAACAGTGTGGCCAGTAGGTCTAGGGAGGTGATTGTGCCCCTGTACTGGGCATTGGTGAGGCCACACCTCCAGTACTGTGTCCAGTTCTGGGCTCCTCACCACAAGAAGGACGTGGAGGTCCTGGAGCGAGTCCAGAGAAGGGCAACCAGGCTGCTGAAGGGGCTGGAGGGCAAATCCTATGAGGAGCAGCTGAGGGAGCTGGGGCTGTTTAGCCTAGAGAAGAGGAGGCTGAGGGGAGACCTTATCACCGCCTACAACTACCTGAAGGGAGGTTACAGAGAGATAGGTGATGGTCTCTTCAGCCAGGTGACAGGAGATAGGACAAGGGGGAAATGGCATGAAGCTGGGCCGGGGCAGGTTTAGATTGGATGTTAGGAAAAAAATGTTTTACTGAAAGAGTTGTCAGGGCCTGGAACAGGCTGCCCAGGGAGGGGGTTGAGTCACCTTCCCTGGATGTGTTCAAAAAAAGGATAGATGAAGTACTTAGGGATATGGTTTAGTTTAGGATGAGAATGGTTGGACTTGATGATCTTAAAGGTCTTTTCCAACCTTGTGATTCTGTAATAATACAACTTCAGTTTGATGAGCAATTTAACAGGTAATAGCTTCACACAAGATAGGACAAGAAATGTGCGCTCCTGAGCATTCAGGTCCCTGAAGTATTGTATGGGACAAAAGCAAAAACCATCCTTCCAAGGAGGGTGGGGAAGTCTGATCAGAGACCATTGTGGCTAGGGTATGACCTCTTCAGGAAACAGAGGCAAAAGTCATCTTCTCTGGAAGAACCAGATTAAATAGAGTCTCCTGAGAACCTACCTCCTGCTACAATACGCTGTCTTAAAATACCATTGACCATATTCATCCAGTATAATTATGCTTTAGCTTTATAGATGGCAGGGGAATATCTTCCTTCCAGTGATGTAATTAAGAACTTGAGAGCAGGGACTCCAGGGGAAGCAGGAGCCAAGGGGAGAGCTCTACTCTCAGGGAACCCTCCACATACACTGCTAATTAGTTCTAGAGGACAAGCACACAAAGGGTCACAAAGCCAGCGCCAGCTTGGTTGCACACCACACGTCTGCTGTGGCTTTGCTCAGCAGTTGCTTCCATCCCTCCATCCACACTTATGGCCTGGAAAGTACCAAATTACAAGGCAGCAAACCCTTCTTTATTATCAGAGAGCAACGTCCTTTGTCACTCTGCTTCACACCCTGTAAACAAACAACTCTGTGAGCCTTTCCAGTCCTATCTTTAGTCCCCATGCTGGGCTAGGAATGAAGAGCACTGATCAAGTGCACAAATACTATCTCAGCAGGACAACCACAGAGTAAACCTCACTGAAGCCTGACCCCAAGTACAGTCTTTTTAGTATCACATGCTAATGTGCTCATTAAAATCTGCTATTATGACACTTCTGCAACAAGGTCATTCCCCAAGTGGTCAGTGAAACAGAACAAGATGCCATATAGGAAGTAAAATCTCATATATTTAAGAACAGATTAGCACCAGATTTTTGGCCAGTCACACGGAGCTAATGTTTCAAGATGCCAATGGGAAGTCACACAGAAAAACAACTGGTACCAGCTCAGCGTGAAGGCCATAAAAGCAGCATTTTGCTTGCACAGTGTGCCATGCTCTGCCCTACTTAGGCTGGAAAACAGGGAGTGGTGCCAGCACTGGATTCTACAGAACAAGGCTGGTATAGCAGGGAAGGAAGAGGGCAACAGATTCTTTTACCTCGTTTTTCAACACACTAAAGTGTTCTGTCAAACCAGCAAACCAGCTTTTTTTAAAAAAAGATGAGCAATAGGGTCTCAAAAAAGTATCAAACATCACTCATTGGAATTCAACTGTTTAAATATTTTAGTCAGTTTTACAGCTTACTTTGATCCCAACAGCTATAAAATACAACCTTTATAGAAGGAAAAAACAGTCCCGCATGGCTCCATCTGCTCCCATTTAAAGGATGTTTCAGCAGCAGTCAAATGCCCAGGTTGGCTTCCAGGTAACGCAAACAGCCAGGTCTCTCTTGTTCTCAGAAGGGATGAGCTCCCACTGTTAGAGCCCACTGTCCCCTGCCCAGGCCACCCCACAGCACCAAGCTCCCCACCGAGCTAGCAATGCCACTTTCCTCTTTCCCCTCAGTCCAGGCCTGCAGGACAGTGCAGTCCCTGCCCTGGAAAGGACAAATACCAGTGCCAAGGCTACGCCTCCAGATGCTTAGTGATCCTGCGAATTTTCTCCTTTTTATTCCTGTTTCCATGTTTTTTCCAGGGTTTTCCAACCACGTTCCCAGGATTGTGTGTAGTCACAGGCACGAGGCCACTGCCAGGCTGGTACCCCATTGCAGCCCGGACCCCTTTCATCAGGGCACGAACGTTTTCCTGGAAAAGGAGACAATCACCAGTGACCAATGAGAAGACATTTAACCACAAGGAACTGTGACACGTTGACAAAACCAGACACAAGCACGCTCAAACCCATCAAGACCTGCACAGCCCTCAGCCCCAGAGCTGTGGGAAAGGTCATGCCACACAGCTGAACCAAAGCCTGCCAGCACACTCCAGTTCGGTCCGCAGCCACGCCACATGGCGCCAGGTCCTCTGCCTGCAGCGGTAGATGCCGAGGTGTTATGTTGATGAGACAGCAAGACATTAGCTACAGCACTAGGACTGATTCTGTCTCCACTCTGCACACAAGTTGACTTTGCAAATACACCTGGCATCTGTGAAAGCCAGAGACTAAAATAACTGTCTCAAGTCTGGAGTGTGGGTAGCGCTGCCACAGCTCACAGCCCGTGCCAGCTCTTCAGGCAACCAGAGGAAGAGTCTGGTAATCCCAAAAATTCCTTTCAGGTCGTAGCTTTCCAAAACAGCTTCCTGTTCTTTGAAAAGGGACTGAATTCTTGTCAAAATGCATGACTATCTTTAGCTGTGCTGAAACAAATACTGTTCCTATCCAGCTAACCAGGCAGAACAGATCATGCTATCTCTGACCCATTCTCTTCACTGCTGAACGCCCTCATCTTTGTCAGGTATGCGGACTTAACAGGTTATGGGTTTGGCATTTTATAACAAGTCATTAATATTTTTTTCCAGTAGAGTAGGAGCAAAACAGATCCCTGTGGAACTTAACAAGCAGCATACAAGTTAACAGAAATTCCAATTTGCCACTTCATTGAGATTTCTCAATTAGACTTTAAATCTGTTTCTGTGTTCTTTTCATCATTTCAGATTTCAGGTTCTAAGTCAAAACAACTACATAGTACTAAATCTATTGTCTTAAAGAAGCTTATGTCCTCTAAATACATTATTTCCAGAAAGTTAAGTTAGTTTGAAGGACCTGTTAGTGCAAAACCATATTCCTGGTTGGTTGCTGTGTCACACCAATCTCCTTCCTCGTGCATCTTCCCAATCATTCTGGTTATTCAAGACTGATGAGGGTCAATCCACTGCCCTTTTAAAAATTAGCTGTGTGCACTTCATTAGCTCTCCTTCAGCCACCTAGGATGTTCCCAAGGGACTTAGGAGATGAAAAGAACAGAGCACTCTTGGGTAGACATGCAAATGTCACTGGCATCTAACACCACTAACAACTCAGCACCCCTCCAGCCTCAAAGCTGTATTTCACAGTAACTATGACACACTATTCCTGCAGTAAAAACTGGAATTTACCTGGTGGAAAAATGTTTTGTCCACCACGTTTTCAATTTGTTTTGCTTTGGTATTCTTCTCAGGTTTCACCTGTCCACCAGCCTGCAAAGTTCCATTCTCTGGGCATCTTTGATGCTGGTGCTGAAAGTCATTTGCGTCAATGCCAGGAGGTGGATGGCAATACAACAGCTTCCCCTGTAAAGCAACAGGATACAGTTATTGCCACCACAAAACCAGTAACAAAGCCACATCAAACCACCTCAGAGACCCTGAAAGGAAAGAAAACAATTCCAAAACTAAGAGCCCTGAAGCCGAGGCTCATACTGGTATACTTGACTTCTAAGTTAAAGCACAATTCCACCTGTACTTCAGAGCACTACTTCCAGCTGCAAACAATACAATGCAAAGCTCCGGGGACCTGGAGGATCCTATTAATACTCAGCAATAAGTGGCTGAGAGGTGCTGTAGAAGCATACAGCATTACAATGCTCCTAACTCCAGCCCTGAGCATCAAATATGGATCCAATTATATAAAAAGGGTCTGTTTCCCAAATATGTGCTGCCTATTTTAGAGATGTGATCATTTACTTAGTTAGCACATTAATAAGCAATCATCTTTTTAAGAGTAAGCAGGAGGAGAAGTTTCATTTATTCCTTTAAAACACAGAAATAGCCTGATTTAAAGAGTATTTGAATATATGCTGATTTATCCAGAAAAGTGGAATTCACTTTATTGTGCTCCTTCCTGCTCCAGTGAAGCTTTCCATTCACTTCCTAGCAGGAAAGAACAACCCAGATGCAGGAGGCACTTACACTGACATAGTCTTTTAATATGTATCGAGCTGATCTTGGTTGGTCTGGCTGTCCATGAGCTGTCATAAAGCCTCTCATATCTGGAAGACAAATCCAAAGTACATTCTGTGTCAATACAAGAAAAGCATTAATATGTTCTTCTCTGCTGCCTAACTGCACATCTGTCTCCTTGCTCAAAAAACCCCAACAAAAACACACTGAGTAAGAGGCTTCTGTTGGAGAAAGCAGGGAGTAAAGAGGAACACTGCTGATTGTAGAGATATTGCAGAAGCCTCCTGACATCTCCCTACAATCAGAAAACCTGCTGGGTTTTTATTTTTAAGTCCAGAGAAGATTAACTGAAATCAGACACAGAAGATAAACCTTCTCTGCATTCTTCAAGTCAAATTCAAGACATGGCTAATGGGAGGTATCTAAAAGGACAAGAGCACTGCACTACCCAGACTGGCAGGGCATGTCACTAACATCCTCAACACAACCACTACATCTGTTGGACAGGAGTGGCAAAGCACCACTGCAACACACAGGAGATCAGCCATTAACAAAGCCCCTTCCCAACAGGAGGTTCAATGCATGACAAACTTGAGCCAGGCCTAACATTAAAGGGCTCTCCTAAGGTGGTGTTCAGGACCACACACAGTGTAGGCGATAAAGAGATCATCACTCACATCCATATGCTGTTAGCAGCTCTTCAGCTGTTGGCTTTCGGTCTGGATCCTCATCTTCCCTTGGCCTTATGATATTTATTCCATAGGTTGCTTCCAAAACGTTCCGTGGGATATGCTGGCAAATGTAAGCTAGTGAAGGAAACCACCTGGTGATTTGCAGCCACACAACTAATCTTGCCCTAGTACCTCCAAGAGGACATATTAAGAATGACTTTTGGATTTTGTCACAAGTAAAATAACAGTGCAAGTCTGGCAGGAAGATACATTTGAAATGGGATGGGGAAAGGCCAACACAGCAGGGCTGTTTTAGTCAGTGTGTCTCCTCAACGCATGAGCACACGTGCCCCAACAGGGCTGGAACATGCTACACTGCATACTCCAGATCCAACACTTGCAGACACTCTCACACACCCCATGCAAAGGATATTAGAGAAATGGGTGGGACATGGTCCCTCATCTGGTCTATAGGCAGAATTCCAGAACAAATCATTTCTGCCTTGGTCGAGATGAAAGATGGCATCACCAGACCAGGACAATCACAAAGGCACAGGCCAGGTTCCACATACAGGGTCTACACAATAAATAACCAATTAATTCACCAAGGCAAGTCAGTGTCCATGGAGGAAAAAGAACAAAAAACAAATTAATCGTGTAAATGAAACATGGATGCAAGTGAGAATAATCAAACATTCTAACAGAGACATCTGCCCTGCTGGCCCCAGCCAATGAATTAAGGAAACTGGATGTGGAAGACAGCAGCACTTCCAAAGATCATAAATAAGGTATCCAGATGGGGGCAGCAAGATCTTCAGCTCCCCATCTCATAGGCAATAAGAAAGCACTCCAGAAACCTTTACCAGCACTGGACCTTTAGAAACAGGTAGGAGATTGCACAAGTACAAATCCCACAACACTCATTATAGCATTAGAGTTGTTACCTCAAAATTTAAGGGCACGATGAGCATGAAAACAGCAGCATAACTAGACTTATTCACAGCAATGACTGGACAAGGATGGCGTGAAAGTTTGACCTTAAGCTATTCAGAGGAGCACTCACTTTTAGGATGCTCTCTCTTGATCACTGGTGTTGAAAAAACAAAGAACGAGCTACCTAAACAAAATCAGGAGATGGAAAGTATCTCCCATTTCACAGCAGCACTCACAAATGACTCTCAAACTCTAGCAAGAGTTTGGAAGCAAGAACTAAAGCTCAAAAATTCTATACATCAAGCCCAGCCCTTTCCAACCTGCTCTGCTGGGCAGAGTTCAGGTTCACAAACAGTTTTCAGTGAGTTCACATGCCTGCAACTAGTTCATAATGAAGCTCTCTTCCACTAGAGAAAAAGAAAGAATTTTTAAAAAAAAAAAAAAGTTAATACTCTTTGTCAGCAGTACCTGAAAGTGTTTTGTATGGCCTGGTGTAGCAGACACTGACACCTTCTTATTTCCAAGGATCGTATTGATGGTTGAACTTTTGCCAACATTAGGGTAACCCACCTAGGTGACAAAGAAACAGAATGGTAACAGTGATGCCAGGAGACTGGCAGAGCTCTGACAAAAGTACTTTAATAAAAAAATACTAAAAAATCTAAGACAAGTGTCAGCGAACATTGAGCTCCAGGCACTTCAGAATTCATCTCTGCACACAAAACTCCCAATGATTTGGGATTGCTATTTTTTTTTTTTGTACTCCTATAGGAAGCCAGGCACATTTTTCCCATGGAAGGCACATGGAATTAAAATTTAGATTAAGCAAATTCCATTTAAGCACAAAGTCCAACTCACCAGTCCAACATTTACTTCCCCATCCTTCACCCTCGGTCCATTGTGCATGGTTTTGAATATCTCCAGCAGCTCACTTATCTCTACCAGACGGCTGAAGTTCCTGATGTTCCTGTTCTGCTCCTGCACTACACGCTGTACTGCAGCACCATCAGTCCTGCTTTCCATCCTCTCTGGAACAACAGCATTTACTTTGTCCCCGCCTTCATCTTCAGAACAGGTTTGCCAGGCCTCCTCTTCATCATCTTCACAGTCTTCATATTCATCACTACTGTCATCACCACTAACCAGAACTTGGTCTGCGGTTTGCAAAGCATTGCCTGTGGATGTGCTTTCTGCACTACCTTGTTCTGTGCTGTCACCTTCTTGACTGGAGCTTTCCTCAGAACCACTCAGGTCCTCTGCTACATCTTCAGTGTCTAGTTCCTGTGTGAACAGTATTTCACAAGTGAGATATAAAGATGATTCTAAATCACTGCAGCACAGTCACCCCTCTTCATCAGCCAAATCCCAAGGACAGCCAATTTACTCCTAATAACATCACACAGGGTTTTTGAGTGTCTCAAGAAGGATGTAGAAAAAAATAGCCTGTTTAGGAGAGCGACAGGAGTATTCCACAGAGGACTGTTAACTTCATTGCAAGTTTTTGGAAGTTTCTCTCCAGAAGCACAACTGAACAGGCACACACCCACATCAGCATCAAACCAACCTTTTAATTAACAAACGTTCCTAGCAATAGGAATGAATGTAAATTTTTCAAAGAGTTCAGAACACAAACCCATTTTCTTTCAGGTCTAAATATTTCATTACAGTAATTTCAAGTTGTCCTGTTTTCAGTCCAACTCTTGACCTTCCTTCTGTGCAAACAGCTTGCATTTAAAAAGAAACACCTTTCCATAGCAACAGTGTCCTGAACTTTGTTTCCAAACAAGAAAACAGACATTAACTCTTCTTTCAGTCTTGCTTTTTAATCAATCTGTAAAAATATTTTATCAAAGAACTATGAACCAGCTGAGCAGATTAGGTGTTTTTATAAAAGAAATGTGAGGTATTCCTTAGCTGAATAGCAACAGCTGTAACAGATGACCCCAGTAACACCTGAAAGTGGCATTTCCTGATAACACATAATTTGAGGCAGCAGCACAGCTTGTTCTGCTGAGCAGTGGGAAAAATCCTCTGTACAGATTGCCTCATCCCTCACAGTATCCCTCCTGAAAAGGACTGCAATTCTTTCAAAAAGTTATGACTTTACAAACAGGTCTACAAGCTCTGTTTCTGTAAATATTCATCAGCAGCCTCAAGGAACAAGTTCACTCTGTAGTTCAGTAGAAAGTCATTAACCTTGAAAGAGAAACTGTAAGCACTACGAACAGTCACTGAAAGGTGCACCACTTTGTTCATCATTTTACTCTCCTCACTTTTGTCTCCATATCAATCATTAAAATGCTGTTTTACAGCAGCACGCATGCTTAGCGTAATCCTTCCGAGACAAGAGCCATGCCTTTCCTAACAAGGTGCTCAGGTGTATCACAGCATAGCTGCAAAGCAAATTATCAGAGACAGCCAGCACATACACAGTTGGAACTGGCCACCAACAGTACCTTTGTTTCTCCAGACAGCCGTCTGCCCTCTGCCAACGCTGACCAGAACACGACCTTAATGCCCTCCTTCTCAAAGAACTGCGCCCAAGCAGCCCGCTGCTCCTCGCTCAGCAAATCTGCTTTGTTTATCAGGATCATGTTCTCCTTGTCATTGCTGACTTCCTTAACGTAACTTTCCTGAAGGAAACAAGAGAAGGATCTGCTTGTACTCTGGTGTGGACTCTACCTCCCTGCAAGGTGACCTAAGAGCAACAAGACAAGCTACCCCATCCAGCTCCATACCAGCATAGCTAAGCTCACCTAAACCTGGGCCAGATGGAACCAGTGCTTAGCAGACAGCTACAAACACAACTACTGCAGCACGGATTGCTTCTGGCCATGTGTGCAAATACCTTTTCTGCTTAGAGCTACAGAAAGATATTAATCAGCAGCTCACAACAGGAGCTCCCAAAGTCAACTCTCTCAGCAATTCTGTATCTCATCACCAGTGTTCCACAGTCTATCATTACCAAGCTGGAGGATCAAGAATTCTGGATCCTCATTTTTCAGTGCAGTAGTCCTCACTCATTTTTATCTCACTATGCTTTTAAACAGAACAATGCCTTTAAGCACGGACAATTCTAGTGGGTAACAAAGAGCAATATAATATCTGCAATGTAATGTCTGCAGAACTGCTGCTAAATCCACAACAGTGTTCAAAATATGAAAAAATACTGAAGAAAAAGAATTTACTTGCATAAATAAGATGCCCAGTTAGGCACACTGGCAGAACAGCTTTGAGGTGGCCAAATACGTTAAACAAATCTCAAACTCTTGGAAATAAAATGAAGACAACATTCAAGTGGTTTACTCACCAGATCTTGGCATCTAAACAGAAGAGGGTTTCTAGCGTCTACTATCTGGACTACAATATCACTGCAAAATAAAAGAGAGCCCCATAAAGTACTCTTTCTTACCTTGCCTCAAAGAAACCAGCAAGGTGCAGCACATTATAGTCGCTTTTAAATTTTACTTGGAATTCAGAGTATTATCCTACCAAGTACCTTTCCTGAATTAATAAAGCATCTCCGTGTCACTCATGCCCCAAGCAGAGTATGCCCATGCTTATGAAATAGGGGCAATAAGTACTTAGAAAAACAGGCTTCTTTCTCCATTAGTTATTTTATTCAAACTATATAGTTATGCGACTAAATTCTATGGCTATATTTTCTCAGACAAGGGGCATACGATGGCTAGCAAGAACATGAATTACATCCAGACCGATGAGTTATACCTCGCTAAAGGAAAACAGATGGTTAACAAGGACAGGAATTAGCTCAGACCGACAAGAGCACTGCAAGCTTGCAGGATTGCTGCATTCCAGGCTAAGGGTGAAAAATACATCATGAGGAAGACCTACAGCCTTCCTCTCAGGGACCATTGAAGACCCTTGCCCACAAATATCGGAAGAATCTGTGCAAGCACCAAGGACTGATAAGCTAATTAGCATATGAAGTGGGAGTGGGCAGGTTTAGGTAATGAATATGTATAGGCGTCAATTGAATATTCACTATTTCACTGTATAAGTGTGGGACGGTCACTACTTCAGGTTTGCACGTTTTGTTGGTGGAATGATCCCCCGTGCATCTGCATGCATTAAACACACCTACTGTATAACTTCTGAGTTATAGAGTCTATTTCCATACGTCACTTAGGCCACAAGCCAGTAGTGCTGTACACAATTTCTGCCTCCCTTGGCTCGCTCTCCTGTATAGCTGGCAAGGGGAAAACAAGCACAGGAGTTTTGCCAAGGCATCTACCTTTCAGAAAAGCTCAGCGGGAAAGAACCAGAGCAGCGGTGTTCTATCCATTACAATGTTACTAAAAGCTGTGATGACACCTTTATTTCTGTCTGTTCTTGTGCCCAAACTATGGTGGCGTGGCTACAGAAAGGAAGAACAGGCAGCTGTCCTACCCAGCAAGATACTCTGCAACACTGTCATCCCCTTTGCAGGGAGCAAGGTGTACAAAGTCTCCCACAAACCACTTCCAGATACCAACCGTTTGCTGTCACGCGTCTTCAGAATTCATCCTGTGATCTCAGACTCCAGTAAAAACAACTGCTCCCCCACACAAGCGAGGCCTCACACACCTTCAGGAAACACCTTCCAAACCCAGACACCAGATTACCAATACATACAGGAGCCACCATACAGGACTCATCGGTTCAATATGCAAAGTAAACGCCCTGGCTTCAGACACCAGAGACCTCTGTGTTTCTTTTTTCAAAAGGAGAGGGAAAATTTAACTACAGCCACTTCCACTAGAAGTTCTCCAAGCAGGTGATTTAAACATATCAGCTGCCACATACTGATTCTACTTGTTTGACAGGGGTTTCTATTAACTCAGGACAGCTTCAGAACACCACAGGGCTGAACAGAAGAATTTCAAGCCTCACTAGGCAGTCAGTTACATAGAATAAAAATAAAATTATAAAAATCAATAGACCCCCAAGGGAGTAATTTAATAAGCTGCATGGGTACAAAGAGGTACTGAACAGTTACAGAAATTCAAAGATCAATCCAAGAGAAAGCTGACACCATGATGCTGGGATGGGATACAGAGAAGTTACTGAATCACACTGCTGGGAGCTAGCTTGAAGCAAACACAAGAAAAGGTTGACAACAGATCAAATTATCTTGCAAGGTAAGGGACTGGGTGAATTTTCCATTCGATTCTGAGAGAGCATCTTCACTCTACATGAAATAAAAAGCTCCAACAAGAGCAGAAAGGCATTAATAACACACTGTAACCACCTCAAAACAGACACACTGCACACCACGATACTCTGCAGTGGGTGCTCCCAACCCAGCTTTCACCCAGCCAAAGGCCCAGCAGCACCCACTACAAAGCCACTTCTGTGAAAGGACCAGCTCATGATGACCTCATTGGTGAAGTATTTTTCAATTTTAGGCAAATCAGATGAGATGATCTCAAACTTAATTACTGGTGAAATTAAATGCCCCACTTGGATTAACGTAGCAGATAGCACTCCTATTGTATTACAGCTCAGCAGAGCAAACAAAGCTATTCCTGTGATATGACAGGCTGTTGTCTTATGTGCACTGCTGCGATTTCTCCGCATGGCAAGAGGCCAAGGACCAAGAGGCTCTTTCCTTCCCCACATTATTTAGTTGATCTCCCTTGCCTCCTACCCCTGAACATCAGACTGACTGCAGCTGTGTGGTTGAGAAAGAGGGGAAAGGGTTATTCTTGGCAAAAGATCTCAAAGACACAGCCTCAAGAGCCCTCTCAAAGTTACTGGAAGAGGCCAAGAGCAGCAGCATCTGAAGAACAAGAGACTCACAGCAAACCACCTGCACAATCGCAGCGCTGAGAGGTTGTGTGTGCCAGTGAACAGCTGCCCTTCACATCATATTTTGATCACTTCAAAACAAAATCACCTCAATGCCAGTAACAACACATCACTAACCACAGTTGTTTTTCCTGTGCTCAGACACTTGAAGCTTGACTCAAAAGCTTCAATTCAGGAAGCCACGCTAAACATTACCTTTTAAAAGCAGAAAGCAATATACTTTACCTTCTTTCAATGACTCTCCAAAGCTGGCGCCAAAATTCCAAGTTTCGTTCAAATGGGGTTAGAATTAACTTTTTTTCTTCCTCAAGACTAAGAAAAAACAGAAAAAAATATGCCAGGCAATAAGCACACCCAGTAAGTTCTTTAGTTACAGGAGGCTTTGGTTTCAGAGAGCGCTATCGAATCAGACTCACAGAGTAGGTACTATTTCTGCTGGTTTTGAGACTAGATCAGGCGAGCGCGTATACTGGTGGCAGCAGCACAGTGGAGAAAAGGTAAACGATGAAGAGAGCAAAAACTCATCAAAAATCTGCCTGTGAAATTTCAGAGCCACAATAATAAAACAGAGAAGTTCTCCCAAATGCCAGGACTCAATCAAGTGCCTCCTGGAATAACTAATGCGCTTGGGGATGGTACTCAGGACACGCATGGGTTCACTGTATGTATGCAGACACAACACAACTCTCCAGGCTGGCTGCAGATGCAGCCCCAGGCCAGCAGAAGCTGCTGTATGCAAGCTGGCAGCACTGTACTCTATTCAGAGTAGCACTGTAGCTCTTAGAAGACACATTCACCATTTCTCCACTTCACAGGCAAGGAGAGACCATCCCACTCCATAGTGAGTACAAGAACACACACACACAAGCTCTGCAGAGTTTACCACAGGATGTGTCTGGACTATCCAGCCCTCAAAAAAATTGCACAGAGCTACCGACCAGACATTAATTTTATAAATCCAGCAAGGATAAACACACCTTGCTGCTTCCTGTGCCTCCAAATGCCACCAGCTACTTACCTAGACACAAGGGGCATACTCACTGGGCAAGCTGTCGCCGCCATTCAAGAAAGCTCGCTCTCTCAGCTTGCTTTAAGTCCTCTGCACTGGTTGTCTTATCCCAACATGGCCTGTAACAATCACATTCTGCAGTGGGTGGTCAGAAGTAGCAGTCAGACCAGCTATGTTACTGCAATAAACATTCATAAAGAGCACAGGCACCACAACACACCAGCTACACTGAGGTGGTTATGGTTCAGACATGCATGCGCTTGTTTTCACCACCTTTTTTCCTTGTTTCTTCTAAACTCCACCAGCTGACAAGACATTATCTTGTGTGCGCTTGGTTTTTTTTTCCAAGTTGAGATTTGTAGGGCATTTAAGATGGTTGATTCATCTCACTGCCCACCATGCACAGACCTCTGGAAAGGCCTACTGGGTGACCTTGATGCACCAGCTCCAGCAGTGCCAGGAAAGCCATGAGTCAGGAAACCCATGCAGTCAGGACAGATGGGCTGGCAGCACCCTCCTGGCTGGCAGGTACCTCTGCTGTGGATAGCATCAGGCTTGTGTGGGCCAGGTAGTGGCTTCCCCAAAAGCAGGGCACTGACAAAGCTGAGTTCTGTCCCCAGGCTTGCAGCCACCAAGGGGACGATCCCACTCGGCAGAGGGGAATCCAGGCCCAGACCTGCAGGACTGACCTCCGTGGGATGCGCAGGAACTGCCGGTTCTCCTCATGCAGCTGCCGGACACGCTGGGCCTCCTGGGCTGTGAGCAGGCCAGCACGGCTCTGTGCAGACACGATCTGGATGTTCAGACGCTCTGAGGGAAGAGCAGGACAGTCACCCAGAGAGCCACCTGTCCCCATCCCTGCCCGTCACCTCCCCTGCAGGCCCCTGCCACTCCAGCCTGTCCCCACTGACCCCCACACCATCCCTTCCCCTGGTCCTCCACTCAGACAACCCCAGAGCCAAAGCCAGCCCCAGCCATACTCCCTCATCGCAGAGCCGGCCCTGGGCCCTCACTCGGGTCCCTAGTCCCGGGACCTAGGCGCTAGATCTCCTCCGCGGCCCATAGGTCCCCCCGGCCTACACCGGGCCCCTCACCGGCTACGAAGCGGGTGCCGGCCAGCTCGGCCGTGGCCAGGAACTCCTCCAGCGGGCTCTGCTCGGCCGCCGACCGCAGCTTCGGGCCGCGCTCGCCGCTGATTTCGCTAGCGTGCAGCTGTCGGGACAAGACACCGCCGTCAGCCCGGGCCGCCCCGGCCTCCCGCCGCGCCCGGGCCGCCCCCAGCCCCGCCGCCCTACCCATGAGGAGGTGCCACGCCGCTCCAGGCCGTGCTGCCGCTGCAAGGAGCGGCCTAACCTCGCGCCCCTTTTCTTGCCCATGCCGCCGCCAGAGCCGGAAAGGGCGGGAGCGGCCGTCCCACTTTCGCGGACCGGCGAGAAACCGCCGCCGCGTCCCGCGCCCGCGGAGCAGCGTTCCGGGCAGGCGGGTTCCGGGCCGGCACCGCCCTCCCCGCGCCCGCCACCGGGCGGCGACTCGGCCCCGGCTTCGTGAGCGGCTCCCACTGACCGGCCGCCTCCCCAGTGCTCCGTGCGCTCACGGACCACACACACACTGCCCCGGCCGGCCGGCCACCAACGCCCACGCACGTCCCTTTGTCCATCCCCACGCTCCCCTAGCAGGCCGTCCATCCACCCATCCATGCATCCTCACGGTGCTCAGCACGGATACCCGCCTTCCTGACGCTCCCCACCCCAAATCCAGCTCAAACCCGCACCCTCCCAGCAGCTGCCAGCTCCATCATTAAAACACGGCTCCAATGGAAGCCGGGGCACCCCTACACACAGTGCCTCGAAGTCTGTACTGCTGCGGGGTGGCCCTGACAGAGGGATGACGCGCAGGGCTGTGAGCACAGGCAGAGGCCATGGCAGTGTCCATGGGGCTGGTTTCACTCATGGATTCAGCCTGGCGCAGATGCTATCTCCAGGGAGCAAACACTGTAGGAAGTGAGGTGTGCAAAACCCTGCCCAGTTGGGGTGAGGGTTTTGTGCATCCCTTGGGGGAAGCTGCAAGCCCCTCTGGCCGAGGTTGCTCCTGGGCCCTGTAATGCACCCAGCCCAATGTGAGATCCCATCCATGGTCTCCATCATCCCAACACAGCAAATAGTGCACACAAGGAATGATGGGATCCTGTATGCAGCAATGGAAGGTGTGCGAGCAGGCAGCTGTCAAAATCTAGGCAGAGCCCTGGCATATCTGCAGGATGAAGGATATTGCCCACCCTGCCAGGGAACCATCAAATGGGTTTCAGGCACAGCCGCTGTGGCCAGCCCAGGTCAAGATGGGAGAGAAGGTTAAATTAATAAACAACTCAACCTGTTCTTGCACAGTGAACTGATTTATGAGCCATTTCTTCTTTATGGGTGTTGGGTTAAGGCCAGACATTTTTGACTATAACTCTGTAATGTGTATCAGTTGTAATCGGAGAGTAACCTGGCTAATCCCTGGAAAACACAGGCGTTGCCTACACAGGCAGGCAGAGCTGAACCGCAGGTGCTGGCCGCCAGCAGCACAGCAGCGTGCAGAACCCTATCAGCAGGAGTGGTCTTTTCTCACGCTCAACACTACATGATGCCTTCCCATGACAAACAGTCTTCAGGAAGATGCAGTTCTTCCTTTCTTCTTTTCAAAGCCAGCAGCCATGTGGCATAAATTTCCCAAGTACGTCTGAACCCTTGCCATGCTCATCCCAGGCTCTGCCACCACCGCCAGCCTGGCCCAGCCCCTCCTTTGCTTCCTAAAGGCAAATAAGACAGATGAAAGGGGACTCAGTGTTTGCCTTTTCATTTATGCAAGGTGCTTCAGTGGAAGATTGGTGGGCTGCAGACAGCACGCAGTGATTTAGTAAGTTCATTTTTAATCAAGTCATCTTTAATAAAACCATCTCAGGTCTTTATGTGGGCACCAAGGCAGCAATCTAACCGCTCATTATTATATTTCTTTTGTACTTCAGTTAAAAGTTACCTTTCTTCTACACTGCATAATCATCAACCAGAGCAGCCAGCCAGCCTGACCTTTCCCCACACCGTGGGTCTGGCAGCACTTCTAACCCCACAGCGAAGGCACATGCGATGTTATTCCCAGGCTGCCCAACCAGCGGTGAAACACTTTATTAATCCCAGCACCACCGTGGTCCTTGGCTGGGGATGCAGCCACTGGTATGGAGTGCAGACTCCAATGTCCCTCCATGGGACATGGCCAGCTGCAGACAATGGCACAAACTGGAAACATGTGCTGACGTGGTGAGACAAGGAGGCTCAGGCTTGCTCCACTGCTTGCAACCCTCTGAGTATCCTGGGCGCTGTGAGGCTTGAGGGTAACCTGGACAGTGAGGATCGTTCATTTTGATTGGGATGCTTGTCCCACACATTGCCCTTTTCCCCACACCATTCCCCATTTCCGGACTGAAGCACTCCAGGGGCAGTCACTGCAGGTATTTTCTGCCACCCTTGTGGGAGCTGCTGAAGAAATGCCTAAATTGCCCCCATTCTTGCAAGAGACACATTTCTGGGAGCTTTATAAACACTAAGGAATTATTTCTGTATGCCAATGCCAGCAGCATGGCAAGGATCACTTTGAGCAGAGCAATGCTGAACAAGATTGGGTGATCCAAGAGACAGAGACATCACAGTCTCAGCTAGAGTCTTAATTGCCTATTTCTAATTGCGGTGTTTCTCATCCCACTCCTGCTGTCTGCATCACCAAGACAGGCTTCTTCTGATTTTCCCTAAACGCCACAACCTGCTTCTCCTAGAAGATGTTCATGTGTGGATTAATCATACACAGTGAAAAGGGCCACCAAGGAAGAGCTGCCATCACAGGAGCCATACAGGGGTGGCTTTCTACCTGTGCATGCATGCCGAGAGTAGAGACAGGCAAGGGGAGCAGGGAGGAGCTGGGCATGCTGCTGTGATGTTCAGTAAACCTGTTTGTTTGCAGGCTGCTTCTGTACGGTGCAGCCACCACAGCATGCAAAATGAAAACGATTTTTGGTGCTGGGCCTTCTTCTTACAGCTCAGCTCTTTGGCTGCAGTGCTCAGGCTGCAGTGCAGTGCTGTCCCAGGGGAGCCTCTCACCACTCCTTTGAGGAGCATTAATTGAGTGCCCAGCACTGCTGGTTCTTTGGAGGGTGGCCACAGTATTGAGGCTTCCCTCAAAACCATTGCATAGATGAAGTAAAACCTGCCGTCCTTCTAGCACACTGCAATCATCACCTTGTGTCAAAAGGGCTGGCTTCCCTCCCAACTTCTTCGGCCTTGCAGCCAAACTACTGCTCCAGTTTTTGATGCAAATCCTGAGAATTAGTTAGCAGCAGCAGCTCCTTTTCAAAGCCAACGACACCAGTGCATTTTTGCCTAAAGGAAACATTGTTCTTTCTGGACAACTGTTCCTCCGTTTTCCTCTAAACCAGCACTGGGAGATCTCAGGCCTGTGTCTCTAAAATATTCATGTGATGGTCATTCATTATTCATATAGGCTCACAATGCTGGATTCAGTGGTACTGCCAGCCTCAGCCTGACAAGCAGACCCATTAAGAACATCCCACCCCCCCCCCACCCCCCCCCCCCCCCCCCGCCAAATCACCCTTGCAAGAGCACCAAGACAATTTTGCTCTCTGCACAACTGCAGCTGCTTGGACCCTCCATCTTTCCAGCCGTGCTCCAGTATGCCGGCACCCTAGGAACGGGGGTGCCTGTTCCATGAGCTCCCAGGTATTTTGGTGATGGTCTCAGACTGCTCTAGGAAGAACAGCACCCCGGGGAGGCTCTAAAGTAGGGCTGCCTGGCCAAGGCACCGATCCCGCCGGTCCCTCGGGCGAGTTTTTAAGACTCCTCTTCTCCCACCAGCCCTATGAAGCTACGATCGTCTTCCTGCACGGCTGGGTGCGGGGAAGGTTAACGAGACAGAGCTGTCTGCGCCTTTGAAGGCGAGAAGCGCCGGCCGGGCAGGAAACCGGCAGCGGATCTCCAGCTCCAGCAGCCCGTCTCTGCCTGGGCAGGCGCGTCCCCGCCCGGGCAGGCTCGTCCCCACGGCCTGCACCGGCTCCGCTCCGCACGGGCAGGGCTGGCCCGTGGTGGCAGCCCCTGGGATGCGGCGCTGGGCAGAGGATGTCGCCCTGGCCCCCACCTCCACGCCCTTTGGCTGGCAGCATGGAGGGAGGACGGGTGCCCGGCACACCCCCGCTGGCCCGGCGATCCCTCCCCCTTCCTCCCTCGCAGCGTGCTGTGACCCCCCCCGGGAGGGTTCCGCACCCTCGGCCGCCCTTCTAATTACAGCTGCGGGCGCAGGAAGCGCCGGGGCGGCCCGTGCAGGAAGCGGGGGGTGCCGCCCTTCGTGACTGAAAAACAACCGCGGCGGCGGTGTGCCGCTGCGGCCCCGCCAGCAGCACGGCCCCGGGGCTGCCCCCGAGCTGCACTGGCAGCGCCCTCGGGGCCCCCACGGGGACCCTGGGCCGTCGCCCAGCGGACTCTCTGACATCACCCATCCCCCCAGCCCCGACCTCGCAGAGCCCCGACCCCCGCAGAGCCCCGCTGCAGGATGGGGGTGCCGCTCCCCTTCGGAGAGGCGCGGGGGATGCAGGGGTGGCATAGGGCATCCATTCAAGGGCCCTTCTCTCTGAGCAAGAGATGCTGTTCCCTGCCTGGGACAGGATGAGACCAGGATGGCAGCTGTTGGGGCTGAAGGTTGTGACACCCACCTGCCCCCACTGACAGACCCTGGGGCACAGCTCAGCCTTTCCATTTTATGGAAAATCCTGATGCTTCACCATTTCCTTTGTCCCGGTTTGCAAGAAAGAGTGAAAACCTCAGTGTTTAGACAGAGTCTCTGAAATACTTTGTTTTGGAAAATACTGAAATGCCGGTTATGAAATGCTTTGCTGCCTGGCACAGTGAGCTCCGTTGCTGTCCGAGAGAAGAAAGCCTGAGATATTTTCATATGCTGTCAAAATCAACCAATGCCCATGAATTATTTTGGTCTTGCTGTAACAACTTTTTCCAGGACCTTTTTCCCATTGCTGTCCCCAGGCAGAGACCCACATCAGCTCCAGCTACAGCCGCTGGACACAGAAGCCATCCCCAAAGCAGGGCTGCTCTCTGCAGGGCTTTACCTACTCCCATCAGGCAGGCCTGGGCATCTCCCCACACCACAACCTGGCACCCCCTCTCTGATGGAAGCGGTCGGCAGCTGCCTGTCTGCCTGCACCCCAGAGGCAATGGGCTTGTGGTGGGGTGCAACCATGGGCTCCAGTGCAGACCAGAGCTGCCGGGGGAGGAGTAGGACGGAGCAGGGCAGGGAGGGGGCACTGCCAAAGGCCAAGTGCAGCACTGGCTGTGCTGCCAGAACTGGGCAGGCTGGGCTGTGGGGGAGAGATGGTATCTTACAGACTTTCCCACGCCTCACACAAGCTTTCCAGGCACATGCACGCAGGCAGGTGATGCTCAGTAGCTGCTGGGGTATTGGATATATAGAGAGCAGGGTGCTATGCTTCCCCCGGGCTACAAGGCTGTGCAGGTAAGCTCCCAGTGTGCATGTCCTACACAGCACAGGTGCTGCAGGTCTCAAAGGCGGGGAGGTGGCCCTGTGCTCACTGGGAACAGCGTGCTGCGGCCCCGCAGGGCAGACTCCCTTCATGTCGTGCCTTGGCTTCTCCTCCTGGCAGTGAAATATGGACATTCAACATCTCAGGAATAGCCCCACGCTTAGGGTGAGTGCCTCAAGCTGGTGTTGGGTCGCTCCCTCCTGCCAACGCTGCGGCACAGCTCCTCAGCCCAGCACAGGATTAGGAGGGGTCAGCATTTCGATTGGGAATTGCTGTCACAGGCCACCTCGATTTGAAAAGTGCTGTGTTGCTGAAGCTTGTGGTGATCCTCCATGCACAGGCTGAAGTAGCCACTACACAGCAGGAAAGAAATGGTCCTGAAGCTAATCAGGCTCATTGAAGCAAGGAAGGCTGCTACGGTCTGGCACAGCAACTGGTGAGCAGGCATGGTGAGGAACTGAGCTGAGACAGTTTCCCTCCTCGAGCAGGGCTGTAACATCAGGACACCTTCCCTGCAGCCATACTTCCAGCCAGCCTGGAAGCAGCAATGCTGGGGGTGCTGCTGCTCCCCAGCCACCACCTACAGCCCCCAGCAGGTCTCTGAGGGGCTCATAAGGAAACCTCTGTCCTGTGAAGGCAATGCAGAAATGGAAGTGCTGCTGCCTTAGGGGCTGGGGAGACAGTGGGGAGGGCAAGGGGGCCCTGCAGCTCACAGGCCCTGTTTGGGGAGGTGGCAGCAGCTAAACAGGGCAGGCGTGGGTCTGGGTGCACGAGCCAGGAGCTGTGGGTTCTCAGCACAGTGGTTCATCAGGACACTTCGAGGGGAGAAGGTAGCTTTGCGGGCATTGTGGGAATGCCACACCACATGTGGGTGTCACATGTCACCCTAAGCCATTGGATTTATTTTATGTGCACAACAGCATCTTCTGTTTTCATCTTGCAAGACAAAGGAGACAAAGGAAAAGCACATCAGATGCTCCTGGAGATGAAATGAATTAGCTGCACAAACCAAAGTCTTTCTCTCCCTGGCTACAGTTCCTGCAGACTGGCAGCTTGGCACACAGCCCCTCCTGCACTCCGCACTGACAGCACCATGGGGGCTCCCAAGGGGTACCTGGCACCCAGCCTGCATCAGGACAGGCAGGGCCGAAAGCAGGGACCCCTCAGCTGGGACAGGCTGCTGCTGGGTAGACCTCAGCCCCTCACCTGCCCTCCCCGCAGAGTCGCCGTAGGACTTTGCCCAAGACTCAGAGGGCTCAGATCAGCATGGTGCTGAGCCCAGGTGGGCATCTCAATGGGCACCAAGGGGCCGGGCCAGCTTCCCCTGCCTGTGCAAGGGCTCGTGTGTGCTGCCCGGCGTGTACCTGGCCTGTGCAGCTCTCGGATTGCAGAGGAAAACAGGAGCGTTAACACATTCACATCGCAGGGCCAGCAATAGCCTTCCTAACGCCATGCAAGTGCTGTGCTAGAGCCAATGAAGACAGGAAATGCAGCGTGTTACAGATCCACACCCACCAACGGCCTCTGGAAAACAGAGATGCAGTCAGGCGTCCGGTACCGCTGCGGCTGAGCAGCCTCAGGGGATGGCGTCGGCAGCGCTGCCCTCCAGTGAAGGGGTATTTTTGAAATTTAAGCAAGGGGGCAAGTGCTTTTAATAATGTGAAGCCGGTCACTGGGGTTACTTGCAGTTCCCATGTAATCTGCTAGATGGCATAATGTAATAATAATAACGATGATGATGACAATACACGGGGGGGAGGTGTTTAATTGATCCAAACTCTAGAAATGATTTGTCAAATAACTTAACAAGCATTTATATATTTACCACACAAGTATGCCCCACTCCTTTGCTGAGTGGTTATTCAAACCCTGACACAGTGCTGTTCTCGGCAACCGCGGAATTGCTGTGCTCTCTGGCAGAGGATATGATACATGACATGAGGAGCTATAGCAACGACACAGAGACCAACTTTCCAAAGCTCTCATTATGCCTGTGACTGTACTCGAGCAACCCTAGCAAGAAATTACAAGACAGCTTCTTGTTACTCAGCCACGTATAAATAAAGAGCAAAGCATTACTCATACATAATGGCCTTTCTTTGCTGCAGGCCTTTCGGCTCTCAGAGCCGGACTAACCAAATCAAAGGGAAGATTATGTTGCAAGAGTGGGACTCCTGCACGGCACGCCCTGGCTGGGAAGGCTGCTGGGGTTTGGGTTCTCCCCTGCGTGGGGACTCCTGGCACAGGGGGGTCCTGCAGCAGCCTTGGGATTTGTACCCGTTTTGGCGGTTTTGGGGCCAATTCCCCACACACACACCTCCCCAACCCTGGCTGTCCTCTCCCTCCCGCCCATCCCGCAGAAGAGCTGCAGGACAGAGCCGTGGCAGCCCCCGAGGTCGTGGGGACGGATCTCGCGTGAGCACCCAGGGCGGGGCTGGACGGGACGAGACGGGGTGCATGGCGGGGCGGGACACGCGCAGCCCCGCTCCCCCGCGGCCGCTGACCCCGCTGGGGGCCGCGTTCCGCGAGCCGCGGCGAGTGCAGGGCCGGGGGGGACTGATGGGGGTGGGAGGAGACCGCCCGTTTGGGCTGGCACCGCCCCGTGCCCGCCCCCTGCCCGCCCCACGACGCGGCGAGGCCGGGGCCGGGGCTCCGCGGCGGGCGGTGCAGAGCGGTGGTGGCGGGCGGGCGGCAAGCAGCGCGCCGCCGGCTCGGCGGGCCGCGGGCAGCGGGCGCTCCGCCCTCGGTGCCCGGGGCCTCCCCTCTCCGCGCTCGCGGAGCGCCGGCGCCCGCCTATATCTACGGCCGCGGCGGCCCGCCGCCCGCAAGGATGTGAGGCGGGCGGGCAGCCCAGCCGCCGCCGCCGTGGCATGCCCCCCCGCGCTCGGAGCCGTCGGCGCGGCGCCTAGCCGCGGCTCCGCGGGGCGATGCTGCCCTGGAAGCGGAGTAAGGTGGAGCTGGTGGCGGGCGAGGCGCGGCGGCAGAGCAAGCCCAAGGGGTATGCGGTAAGCGTGCACTACTCGGCGCTCAGCTCGCTAGCCCGCACCTGCCCCGAGAGTGCCCTGCACCGTGTAGGCAGCATGTTCCGCTCCAAGCGGCGGAAATTCCGCGTCACCAGCGAGGACCCCACGTACACCGTGCTCTACCTGGGCAATGCCACCACCATCCAGTCCAAGGGCGAGGGCTGCACGGACCTGGCCGTCTGCAAGATCTGGAGCAAGAGCGAGGCGGGACGGCAAGGTACCAAAATGAAGCTGACCATCAGTGCACAGGGCATCCGTATGGCTCACGCCGAGGACAAGGGGCTGCGCCGGCCTGGTCACCTCTACCTGCTGCACCGGGTCACCTACTGTGTGGCCGACCCGCGCCTGCCGCGGGTCTTCGCCTGGATCTACCGCCACGAGCTGAAGCACAAGGCGGTAATGCTGCGCTGCCACGCCGTGCTGGTCTCCAAGCCGGAGAAGGCGAAGGCCATGGCCCTGCTGCTCTACCAGACCTCGGCCACCGCGCTGGCCGAGTTCCGCCGGCTGAAGAAGCGGGACGACGCCCGGCACCAGCAGCAGCAGCTGGTGGGCGAGCAGAGCATCCCGCTGGTGCCCCTGCGCAAGCTGCTCAACGGGCAGTGCTGCTACAAGCCGCCGGTGGAACGGAGCCGCAGCGCGCCCAAGCTGGGCTCCATCACGGAGGACCTGCTGGGCGAGGAGCAGGAGGAGCGGGCCATGCACTGCGACTGCGAGGACATCCTGGAGGCGCTTGGTGAGCCCGAGGGCGAGCTCCTGCGTGCCGGCGCCGGCCGCGGCGAGGGCCCAGAGCTGGGCCATCTCCTCCGTGACCTGGGCGAGCTCAGCCTGGGCAACGACCTGCGCTCGCTGCGCGCCGACCTCCGCGTCCGACGGCTGCTCTCCGGCGAGAGCACGGGCAGCGAGTCCTCCCTGGAGAGCAACGGCCCGGACGGCGCCGCCCCGCCCTGCAACGGCGCCGAGCAGCCGCCCCCCGGCGACCCCGAGACCGGCTGAGCGCTCGGCCGCGCCGGGGGTGCGCGGTCCCTTCCGGGCGTGCACGGCGCCGCCGCAGCCCACGCTCCCTTCCGGGCGTGCGCGGCCTCCCCGGGGCGCACCGGGGCCCCTCCGCGAGCACACGGTCCGGTCCCCTCCGGCAGCGGACGGCGCCGCCGGGGCGTGTCGAGTCCCCTCCGGCAGTGCACGGTCCCTCTGGGACACGCCGGGGTCCCTCTGGGAGTGCGCGGTCTCTCCGGGGACGCGTCCGGACCCTTCCGGGCGTCCCGGTTCCCTGCGGCGCCCCGCAGCATCCCGGCGAGCGCCCGCCCCCACCCGGTGCCGGTGGCCGCCGGGCCTCAGCCCGCTGTGGCCCGCGGAGGGGAGGCGGCCGCGGGCTGTTTACCTCTAGCTCGGCCGTTGAAGATCTGCCAAATTCCTGGAATAGCTTTACCCGGGGAGGGCGGCGGGAGAGAGGTGTTGCGCCTTGTTTACAGTAAGAAATCTCACATCCGAGAGGCCCCCCCCACCGTTTTCTACATTAAAGTCACTCCATCGTGCTGTCGTGTCGGAGAGGTTTGCACTGTTGTGAAATTTTTTTTAATTATTATTTTTAAGTTAGACCCTTTATCTCTTTTTTTTTTTTTTTTGGGCCCTGGTCTCAACACTCTAGATCTTTTGCTGTGCAAAAGAAGACTCTACTTGTGGCTGTTCACCTGTACATAGGGAAATGTATGCAAATACATTTTGTTATTTTTAAGAACACCACCATTGCGATCTATTCTGTTTGCACATACATGAAGAAAATAAAGATGACAGTAATTTAAAAGGAACTGGGGTCGCTGTGGCGATTTGGCCTCTGTGTGTGCGTTCTGGTACAGGAGATGGAGGGAGCTTGGGGGGGAGAGACCCCTTGGGATGCGTGGCAGCTGCACAGAAGGGTCCTTGCAAGCATGATTCTTGAGCTGGCTAGAAAGCTTACACTGCTGGGAGATGTACTGGGCACTTCAGGTCTCCTAGAAAACAGAGGGATGAGGTTTTCTCTCCACAGCCTCTAATGACGGGCAGGAACGTTTGAGAAACTTTGTGCTGTGGCTCTGTGGCTGGATCATAGGCTCAAGAAATGTACATGCACAATTCTGAGGCTGCCACGGGGCAAGCTGCCCCTGGCCGGGCAGCATGCTTGTGGGCAGCAGCAGCACTGTGTGGCAGTCTCAGGGCCTGCAGTTGGGTGCTGCTGCACCTGGTGCTTCCCTGCTTGCAGTGCCAGCCCAAGACAATTTCATAACCTCACCCAGGGTAAGCAGTGAAGTTGATTAGCCGCGGGACTGCGGCGGTATTTTTAGCTGTAAATCTGTTTATAAGTGGCAGGCTCCCAGGGCAGTAGAGATGTTCCGGTTTCATTCGTCCCCAAGTGGAGGTATCAATTAAGAGATAATTAATCTGGCATTTCTGATGTCTAAATGTTTTCCACTGTGCCTGTGCTGCAATCGGTGAGTTGCAGGAATGTCAATGAAAAGCCTGGCCAGCTGCTGGAGCAAGGCCGCCCTCCTTGTGCAAGAAGCCAGCCTCCAAACCTCTAAATGCCTCATTAAAACACATTGCAAAATCTGCCACCACACCAGGGAGCAGTTTTTACTCTTGCCTCAGTGCAAGCCAGTCTGCGGAGGGAGGCATGCCAGGGTGGTTTGCATGGGAAGGGGTAGTGATGAGAGGGGGGATCCCCCTCAGAGTGAGCACCTTCCTCCTACCCAGGTCACACTCAGCCTGTGACCCATCACAGGCAGCAGGATGCAGCAGGTGACAGCGGCCAGGGCTGAACTTGAGCACAGAGCACAGTCAGGCTGGCACTGCTGAGACACAGCTCACAAAAGAAAAGCACACCTCGCTACCCTTTCTCAGGCAAAGCTGCCCTCTCCTTTCCCAGGGAGGGAAGGAGCAGGTGATGAAGGCAGAATGAAATGCTGGGACATCTTGTCCTGCAGTGGTCTCCCTAGGGTGGGGTGCAGGGCTGCCTTGCCTGCCACAGGGGAACTTTTGGTGCCCTAAAGTGCTCTGAGTGCCCCAGGTCCACATCCAGGGCTCCGTCACTACCTGTTGTCTCTGGGGTGGGGGGAGCTGACAGCACTCAGAGCAGGGCAGTGGTAAGGCACCCAGAGAGCAGTGCACAGCGGAGAGCACACAGACTGGTTTGAGCTAACCCCAGCTGCTGAATGGCTGTGCGGGCCTCACATCCTCCCTGTGTGCTTAAAGGCGGTTAATGGCATTAGCTCAGTCAAAGCCTTTCCTCTCTTCAGAAGAGCCATCATGTCTGCAGCAGTAAGGAAAGGTTTCTATCGCATGCTGGAGCTGAAAGCAGAATTCCCTGAGCAGCACCAGCAGCAGCCGGGGCCTGAAGCATTTCCCCTTGGAGCCACTAGCAGGGCTACAGTGCAGTTTAGAGGCCAGTACAGATCATTAGCTGTAAATGTAAGGTCCAAATCCCTTTGTGCCTGGGATATTTTAGTGCTAGAACCATTGAAAAATAAATCATACAGATGTCTGTGGCATTACTGCAAAGTTATTCATGTGTGCTTAACTGCTGTGCCCTCCCTATAGCAGCACGTACAGGTCCACAAATGAGAAGAAGCGGATGCGAGGAGAAAAAGCTCTTTGTATTTTCTACACAGCGAGTTTGAGGGAGCATCAGTCTTCCTAGGATAAAGGAAGGAGAGAGAAAGACCCTCTCTGTAATAGATTGGGGTAATAGGCTGAGCTGCTAACAAGTCCTTTGAAACAAGTCACTGCTTGCCAAGCTGCAAAACCTGCTGCAGGCTGATGGGGAGGCAGCTGGGGTGAGAGCAGCGCTCTGGGAAAGGCCTCTGCGGGACACCCCAGCTGAGTGCCAGAAGGCCGTTCCTGTCTTAGGCATGGCTCCCATCGCCAGAGGACAAGCAGTTCTGTGGTCTCTGCTCAGCACTGGGGACTGATGCCAGCCCCTGTGCCAAGGCTGTCGGCAGAGACGTGCATTCCCCCATTGACAGTGCTCCATCCATCAGTGCTAACTCAGCTCTACATTCAGGGATGGCAGATCAGCCCTGATGCGCTGAGTCGTGGGCCACACAAAGGCTCTGAAATACTGGTCCCCAACAGCCAGCAGCCCCATCCCACTGCCACTTCTCGAGGGACAGGGAGAGTAAAGGCAGCCTGATTGCTCTGCCTGGAGGTTTGGGCTGTGTGGGGCAAAGCCAAATGTGGGAGCAGATGTTTGCAGAATTACAAGTTGAGCACTATCTGCCACCAGTGTAAATAAATCCCTGTCCTGCTCACTGGCACATCAGCCAGGGCTCAGCAGGCCATGCTCCTGCCTGGGCTCAGGCAGCCCTCAGAGGTTGCCAGCACAGCGAGGATGAACACCAAGCTCCACACAGCACCGATCTAGCAGACAGCATGTGATGACTTGGCCAGAAAATATCCCTAACAAACAATACCACACCAGGAAAGATGATGATCCTGCTCCAAAGGCTTCAGCTGCTGGTCTGAATCTGGCACGAGAGGTGGATGCTGTGGCCAGTCAGCTTAGGTACCACAACGGGTGCCTGAGACTTCCAGAGCATGTCAGGGCTGATCAGGGCATGTAGTTATGCCAGGCAACAACGATGATTCCCTGAATGTGATCAGGTTAAGGGAAAAAGAGCACTTGCTGCTAATACTATTTGTTGACTCATATTTGCTGGTGCACTACAAACTTGTTTCTCACATAGGTAATGAGGCTGAAGGAGCCACACAAATGTGGAGGCGTTTGTAGGATCCCACTTGCAGCTTCTTGTTTTCCTCTGCCCTTAGTATGCTCTTCTCTCCTTACACCTTCCTCATTCACAACAGGAAAAAATATCATTTACAAGCAGAAAAATTAGTGAGTGGTCAAGTAGTGTGAGCCAAGTCACAAAGTGACTTTTAGCCCAGACTGCAGTGCTGATTTAGATCCAGAATTATTTCCAGTTCAGTTTGGTGACATCCTGCATGGGGCACATCCAGTTCACCTGGCCAGGGCTGAGAACTGCTAGCTGAGGGGCTGCTTTGACATCATGTTGCATGTCACTGGGTCAGTGGAGAAAACCTCTTGCTTTTTGGGGTCTACAGGTGACACACAGCATTAAGCACAGCTCTGGCTCCAGGGCAGTTCCGAGTCACCTTCAGCACACACACACCATGACTCTCACAGGGAAGCAGGAAGATGTCAGGATTTCCTGCTGGGAGGTGTGTTGGAGAAGAGCAGCTGACCCATCCTACTGCTGTTAGTCATCCCCAAAGACACCACAACTGTCCCATTGCCCAATTCTGGGCCATCACACCAAACCCTCCATTACGTAGTGGGGAAAACCCCCAAGTTTCAGCCTGCAGAGGAGGCACCGGGTGTGTCTCCTACCTTTAACCCACCCAGGGGGGTGTGGGTGACAGCACTGCACAGTCCCTGGCTCTCCTGGGCGAGAGTGGCCAGGGTCCCACCGTGATGGGAGAAACCTGCAGTGCTGCAAGAGCTGTGCAGCACCAGCCAGCCGTGCCTCACCTCCCGCTTCTCCTGGAAGAGCCAGAAGGAAACACCCCCACCCTAAAAAAAAAAAAGCCCTGCATTTCCAAGGCCAGCAGCAGCTCCAGCTCCTGCAGAGCTCACATGCAGGGAGGGCAGCTCCCCCTCCTCACCCCAGCCGCTGCTAGCAGTGGGGGGGCTGTTTTCCCCAGCATCTGGAGGGAGATTATATTCGGGGACAGGAATTCGAGGGCAGGCAGCCAAGGCAGACCATGGACAGCATGGAGTCTCAGAGGCCGGGACAGGTCAGTTTATCCATGGGGCTCTTTGGGCCCCCTGGGATTCTGCTTCTCCCCGAAGCTCCATCACCCACCCAGGCAAGGTGACACCTCCAAGCTTGCTGGCTGGTGGCTTGCAGGGGGCTGTGTCTTGGTTAATGCCTTGCAAGGTGTGTGAGCCGGGGGTGTGTGGGGGGAGTGGAACTGGCCATTGCTGTGACCTGGCATTGAAATCAAAGCTATGCATTGAACAAAAACACGACATTCCCCCTCTGCCGGTGGGGGCTCTGCCTGGCAGGAGGGCTGAGTGCTACGAAAACACTCGGAGAAACAGTTACATAATGAAGGACATGGGCCCAATCCTGCTCTCGGCTTGATGCGGCAGCTCTGCAAGGAGCGAGCTTGGGACTGCAGCTGCCCAGCACACTCCAGGATCTGGCCTTAGTCACCGCTCTCCATTCTGCTGCTGAGAGGTAGAGATGGGAGAAAGGCTGCAGAATGCTCTTTCCCAAGCTGAGTGATGCTCTGCGTGCTCAGTGTCGGTAAGCCAGAGCCCAGCTCCCATCTGCGGGCTAAAACCAGGAGCTGGGCAAGGTCTGGGACGGGGTAGCCCAGGACTGCCAAGGGGCAGGGGCTGCTTGCTGCAGGCATCTGGACTTTCACACTACTGGCCTGCAGCTCCATTCCAGGTGCCCCAGACCCAGTGGTGGCATATCATGATACACATCATCTGTCCCCATGCCCTGAACATGTTCTAAGCATGGGAAGGATATGAGCTCTACCCTTGGAGAAGTGATCCAAATAAAAGGCTGTGCCAACCTATGCTCTCCTGGTCCAAAATGGGGAGCAGTTAGCCAACCTGCCTCTTTTATCTGGTCCTGCTGCCAGCCCACACAGAGGGTGACACGCTCAGCTCGCATCCAGATCTGGAAATCCCTGCTGCTGCAGTGCAGGCACTCTGCAAAGCCCAGGGATGCAAGGAAAAGACTGTGGGATGAGCTTCATCCCTCTTCCCGTGGCACTGTGAAGTTGCACGCAGTCTGCTCAGATGCATGAGCAACTAAACTGAGACATTAATTACAGCCGACAGGATTCCTGGAGGGAGCCAGCAGAGTGACAGCACCGAAGCCGCTGCTGCTGGGGGACAGAGATCACCCATGCTGTGCACAGAGCCACGCTGTGCAGCGGGCTGGTCCCAGCATGCTGTGGCCCTCGAGTCCTCCTATACTGAGCCCTGTGCTCACTCCAGCTCCAAAAATCAGGGAGGCAGGTATACCCTCAGCCTCAAGGGACAGGAGACACAGTGCCTGAATCTAGCCCTAGCAGCCACCTCCTGCTGAGTGGCTGCCCAGCATCACTCTGCCCTTTCCAGCTAGCCCTGCCTGCAGCTGGGCACTGCCTTTCCCAGCACCACATGCTCCCCTCCAGCTCCTCCCTCTTACTGTGGCTCCTAACCCCTGGAGTGCTCCAGCCCTCAGAGCCGATGTCTGTCACACAGATCCTTTCCCATCCCAATTTCATGCTGACTAAGAGCTGCCACTGGCTGCTCTTCCAGCAAGTGCCAGAGAGCATCGCCTGTGCCAGCACACAGTGTGGGCAGCCAGCGGCGGCAAGGGCTCCTCCTCTGGGTAGGGAATGGTTAAGGGAATTAGGATGAAAAGTTGATATAAATAATTTAGTAGCTCCTGTAGGAAGATTGCAATTTAGCTTAATTATCATAATTACACTTTCAATCTCTCAGCTAATAATTATGAAACAATAGAGCCAAATGTGCATTCAGCCACCTGCTTTCCCGAGCAGCAGCTTCTCGTTATGCCATGTGAAGGTGGTCTGTGGGGACAGCAAGGCAGCTGGTGGGGACAGCAGGTAGGGATGCGGTATTTCCACAGCACCTTGTTCCAGGCATTGGGAACCCCCAGTTCCTGGGGCATCCCCCACAGCTTCCGCAATACATCTGGACATCCAGCCCTGACCAGTGCCAGGCTGGGGCTGGTCTATGAGCTCAGGCTCCCCCAGGACAGCCTGCCACTGTCCCTGCAGGTAACACTGTCCTGTCCTGCCTCCTGCCTGCCACACCGCTCCAGCAAGGTGTGGGATGAGAACTGAGCTGATTATCTTTAGGGCTGCTTTGATCTAATTTTACTTTCTTAAGCAATGGCAGGCTTTACAGAGTGCTTCATAATGCAAAGGCTCTGCAAGGCAAGGAGGGGAGTCCCTGCACCAATACACCAGTTATCCCATGCACACCAGGACAGCAGTTATCCCCGCCCCAGCAGTTATTCCCCAGGCACAACTGCAAAAATCCTCTGGCTCCAGCCCTAGCTGGAGCAAGGCCTCAACAGATTTCTAGCAGAGTGTACAGCATGGTCCAGTCACACAGGAGACCCAAAGGTCCACCAAGATCTGCTGGAGCTGGTGGCCAGGAGGTACGCAGCCATTGCTAGGAAAGCTGACCAGAAGACTGCCACAAACATGGGGTATTGCAAGGACGTGCCATGCAGTGGTGAAGAGACAGAGTCTTTATCACTAACCCAGACTTGAGGTTCATCAGCCAGGCCATGACAGTCATTACTCTTTGCTTCTCAGTTTGGGCTGCCAGGACTCAACACCTGATCTGTCCTCAGGAGCAGTGCATGGCCATGCAGCACCCTGGCACCCACAAAAGCAGCTCTGTGGACACTTAAACCCACACTTCCTCAGGGCACTTTTACAAGCAACGCTGTGCAGAAAGCTATTTCAGGCCTGGACATGACTCTCCCCTGTGTCAGGCCCAATTAGTTATATCCTGCAAGGCAAAAAAGTCCCCTAAAGCCTAGGACAATTACATTAAGACATCACAGGTGCTCATCTGGGTTCCCCAAGCAAACCAAGAGCTAAACATAGCTCTGGGAAAGTGGCAGGTGGTGGCTGCTTTCCTCTGTACTGAGGTGTCCTGGGGAGGTCTGCTCCCGCACTGGCCATCCCTTCTCTTTCCTGATGTGACCTTCCTCTGATCTGCCCCTGATCAGACAGAGGGCAGGATTCACCTGCCTGCAGCAGGACTAACACAGGGATCACTCTAGGCTCATCTTGGTGGGGTTAACTCATGCTTGACCCCCACAGTGGGACCCATCAAATCTCACTCTAGTTTTCCAAGGAAATACCCATTAGGAGGGGAAAAAAAAATTTAGTCAAAATAGTGAGACACAGAGAATTTTAAGCATTTAATATTCTCATTGTCCTCCCCTACAATGGCATTATCCTTCTCTAAATAGACGCTGAGCTGAAGACATAACACACTACTTCCCCCAAATAGCTTGAGCAAAACAAATGCAGGAAGTTTGGAGGGGTTGGAGCTGAGCTGTGGCCAGCCGAGAGCCTGGGCACCTCCGTGGGCTCTTTGGGGCCATCAGGGCTTCATGGGGTTGGCAGCTGACCTGCAGCAAGTCACAACCCAAGGTCCTGCCCTCAAACTGCAAGAGAGCAGACATTGCGGGGTCCTGGCCCTCAGTCTGCATGCCTAGCTCCAGAGCTGTGCCCCCATCCCTGGAGATGTACTGGTGGGCAGCCCTGAGAAAGGTGGCAGCAGAGACAGACCCCACATCCCAGCAGCAGCTGGCATAGCTCAGGCCTAAGAGCTGGTGATGGCAGGCTGGCCTGCCCACTCCGAGCACTGTGACAGCCCAACCAGGATGCCTGCCAGCTGCAGTGCCAGCTCCTGATGTGGGGTGACTTGATTATCTCAAAGGTCCTTTTCAACCCAGTGATTCTGTGATCGGGAGGAAACCAGCATACCCCGGTCCAGTGCAGCCAAGCTTCACTGCCATCGGTGCTCACTCAGGTACAGGAAGCAGTGCTACATGCTGTGGGGACAGCCCTCTCCCTGTCCTTGACTGGGGCAGCATTCTCCCTCCCAGGCTGGTGCTAAGCCCTCACCAACCACCTAGGGTTATGTTGGTACCCTAGGTGGGAGCCACTTTATCACAACAGGGGGACTTTTGCACACAAAGGCAGAGCCCCCAGCGAGAACCATGCTAAGAGAGGCAGGTGGGGTCAGACCCCAGGCAGATGTACCCCACCACTGTGAGCTGGTGCCTGAGGTGAGGCTGTGTGGGCCCCTCCTGCCAGCATCTGTCCCAGCAAATCTCATCCAGGTTCAGCTCTATTGCATGGCCCAGAAAAGCTGCTCCTGGCAGTTAGGGCACTTAAGCAACTTTTCACAATCATCTGTAATAGCAGAACCAGCAGTAAGACATTCAGAGGTGCAGTTAGACTTTCCCTCCCTGAGGAATACTGTTAACTGAAACCAAAGCGCAGAGGCAAGGAAATTGCTCGGTGAAGTGGTTTGGTAATTGTGAAAAAAAAGAACTTGTTTTCTTTGTCTTGCAATAGCAAATTGCACAACGTGACCTGCAGCAGCTTCAGCTCGGCAGGTTTTCAAGAGGTGGCTGTGGGGTGACTTAAAATTCAGAGCATAAATAAGGAAATCATCCCGAGGCTGTTACGGACTGTATGGTATCCACAAGCAACATAGCAGTGGGTGACTGCAGTGGCAGTGACTGCACTTGCTTTGCTACCTGGGTGCCCCCTCCTCTCCTGTTTGAGACTGCAGCTCAGAGAGCAGCTGGCTCCGCCCCAGAGCTTGCCCATGTTCCTGGGGGCAAGGCAAGTGAAACAGCCCATGTACAAGAGAATCATTAAGCAAGAGGAGCTTTTAAGAGCTCAGTTTGCTGGGTTGCCATAAGAACCATTATGGTGATGATGACTTTTAACCATTTAACATAAAAATGCTCTTTGGCAAGCTGAAGGGATGCTCTGCAGGTCAGCCCAAGGTGGAAGGAGAGCCCTGGGCCAGCTCCAGGGCTGTGTAACAGCCCATGTTCGATTAGGATTAACTGGTCACTCCCCAGGCCCAGACATGGGCTGGATCTACCAGGTTCAGGACAAAATAAAAGAAAAAAAATTGTAGTGCCGAGAGGATTCGGCAGCAGAGATCTGGAAGAGCCCTTGCCAGGAGAGTGAGCCCGAGCTGAGGTCCCTCTCCTCCCCTTCTCTCACTTTATTCCCTTATCAGCAGCTCTTGCCCTGCCCTGGCTTTGCCAACTGGATGCAAACAGGAACACTCCAGTGTGAGCCAAATGCCATGGACACCATATATTTAATTCAGCTCAAAAAAGGCTACTGGATGTTAAAAGGAAAGTGCAAAAAAAAAGAAAACCAGCCTACAGAAACCTCCCAGCTCTGTTTTGTCCCAGTTTTAAATGGTAAAATCTGTACTTTGTTCTCAGCTATTGTTGCAAAATTGAACCACTTTCAGCCTCTCACCTTACTTAACCACAGGCTACCTTCACACAGAGCTGCTGAGTGCAGCACAGAATCAAAGCTTTCGCTTGGCCTAGAAACCTGAAGTGTGTGAATGTTGCTAAAACGCACATAAGGAGCCCAGGCTTTGAAGTGGAGTGAAGTCAAAAGCCAGCGAGCCCCCGAAAGGGCAGCGGGTGTGTGCTGCTCCCAATCTGAGTGCACCTCTAGCTGAGAGACTTGCGGTACTTCACAGCCCCGTAATGCCTTCCCAATAACCACTGCGGCCTAGAAATAGCTCGGTACTAGACAGTGCTCTCAGGAGGCTGAGGGATGTTGTTGACTTTCTGCAGCAGCTCCCACCCAGCCGTACTGCTCACCAGCATCAAGCACCTGGCTCAAGGACATGTGGCACCCATGTCTGATGAGCTTTGCTCTGCTGGCCAGGTGAGCAGCTGCTCTCTTGGGACTGACAGAAAACATCGCTTGTTCCGCAGATGATGCAGGTACATTAGCCTCCCTGGGGTCTCTGCCTCCATGAGCAAGTCCAACATGCAGAGGTGCCAGGACACTGTTTCCATCTCTCTTTGGGGATGTGGTCCTGGGAGGGGATTGAGCTCCGGCAGATCCTCCAGCTGGGAAAACACCAGTGCCCATCAGGAACATTCCAGAAATGCCAGCTGTTGCCCTCCCAGTGTCACCAAGACCTGCTTAGCCTTGGGCTGCACACCCCACTGGGCTCTGCGGGGCAAGGGATGCTCCGTTAAGAAGCATCTCTGCATGGAGCAAGCCACTAGCAGCTCTGGAGGGTCAATATCAAGAAAGCCACGCTCCAGCCAACCAGCTATCCTCTCGCTGCAGAAAAGGCAGGGATGCTCCAGTTGCTAGCAGGTAATGTGGGGAGGATAATTCACTTACCAAGTGATTTAGTGTAATTCCTGGTTATTAGTACTGTGCTTTATATTTCTTTTAGGTCTTGTGTAATCTCTCCCCTGCTCTGATTCACGCTACCCCAGACAGTCAGAGCGTGCACTCCATTAGCACCGCTTATGAGATGCATGAGCTCCTCAGCTGCTGCATAGACTTGCCAAGGGAACTCTCTCCCCTTCTTCCTGCAGTACCAGACCCTGATCTGTCCCCTGCCACACAGCAAGAACAGCCTGACCTCCATCACCTGTCCCAGCTCACAGCCCCAGGCTCACTCAGCAGCACTGATCTGACTGCGGTAACTATACAGAGGAAGGAGAAAGCTCCCTGTAACTGTTTTACCTGCGTCCATCACAAGCACTGGAGAAGGGTAATTCATTTTTTCTTTTTTTGCATGATTGGAACCAGAGTTACATGTGCAAAGCCATAAACTGCCTGATGCCTGTCTGCTCTTGTTCACCCCCAGTATTTTTCAAATACAGGGTCTCAGAGCAGCAGCACAGGGGTCTGTTTTGCACCTGCAGATCACCAAACCCTGCAGAAGAGGCTCTGGCCTTCCTCCTCAGTTTGCCATCTACAAGGCCTGCTGCATTGCTCACAGAGGCCAAGCAGCCTGGCTTCTGACCCAGGCTCACTGCCTTGGCTTCCGGTCCAGTGAGTTGGCTGGGCTGCCACTGCCCAATCCCTCCCTCCCAGACAGCCTGGCTTGCCTGGCTGTGGCTCCAACAGTTTCATTACAAGTGATGTATCGCCTATCTGGGGGATGTTATCTACACAACATTCTCACTGTCTGACACATGCAATGAGATCACAACATTTCCATAGCACCCAGCAAAGTGCGTTTAGCTCACTGCTGGTGCTGCCTCAGTTTCCCTTCTCAGTGGCCAAGCCAGGAGCTGCCACTCTCTGCCACCCACATTCCTTCCATGGGAGCGCCGCAAAGACCCTGCTGCTCATGCATTTCCCCTTTGGCCACTTGGTCTCATCGCTCATCTGTGGGCAAGGAGCCACGACCTGCACCAGCCACCACAGGTAGAGCTGGTGGGTCTGCACGCAGGGCTCCAGTGGCAAAGCCAGTGCCAGCCCTCTCCGTGGCAGTGCCTGGAGGCAGGGGATGCTCTGCATGGGGTGAGAAGCCCAGAGCTGGCATGCAGCGGTCGCCAGAGCTGCTTTAGGTAGCCAGCCACAGGGTGTGCTGGGCAGCCGTGCTTCGTGAGTTATTTATAAGCTACGGGAGGGAAGCAGCGATAAATAATTCATTGGCACTCGCACATTCTGCATGTGTGTGTCTGGAGATAAATATTTCATTCTCTAGGAACACGCGCAGACGCTTGTTGATAAATAAAAATTGGAAAATGTTCTACTGGATGGTTTTAAAAGTAACTCCGAACTTGCATCCAAAGAACAGAGTGTACCTTGTACCCAGTTCAAAGATACTAATTTCCCTCAGCAGAGGCTGCCTTCAATGTATCACTCGGGCGTACTGGGCATGGTGCCTAGGGTAGCGTGCATACCTCAGAAACATACAGCCCCAGCTTTTCCCTCCACACCATTATTTTAACATCACTTTTATAACAACACTATTCAAACAGCTTCTGTAATTATACCTTGTACCAACTGGGCTCAGTACGCAGCTGCCAGCCCTCTAAATATTAGCAGAGACCCAGAAGGCAGCACATTTCCTCTTCTAAGTGTCACTGAAGTTAGCACTGTGCTGGTGATGCCAAGCTCGTTACTGATGTTTAATTAGGCAGGTGGTTTCTCCCATTGGAAAAAAGCATGTGATACTGAGCAGGATGTCAGCACATCCACAGGTCCCACAAGCACCTCTATCAGCACAGAGCTGCCATGCACTGCTCCCTACACCAGCCTCAGGGACCCAGGGATGTGCTGGGCTCGAATGCAGCCCCCTCCCCAGAGCACAGAGAGCACCTGCCCTCCGAGCTTGCTGCTCAGGAAGCCCCAGAGCCCAGGAGCAGCACCTGCACAGCAGCACTGGCCTCTGTCAGCCTGGCTATTCCCAGAAATACAGCAGGATGGGGCTGGCTCCACACATAGTGCTGGAAGCAGAGCAGTTTAGCGTGGTCCCTGTTTAACTTGCCTGCCCTGAGAAGGCCATGCACTGCCCAGCACCGATGCCCCTACAACAGCCTGCAGTGCAGCCGGGTTCCACAGTGGCAGCCAGCCCTGGCATGCTGCATGTGCCAGCAAGCAAACCAAGTGCCAGCCACAGTGCTCCTGGCCACATCACCTGATAGACACTGATGTGACATGCCAGCAGTTTGGCCTCACTAGTTTGTCTGTTCTTTGGTAACCCGTTTTCTGTCCTGTACCCAGGTGCTGTGCCACGCTGGCTCTGGTGCCACAGCATACAGGCAGCTCCCAGTGATTGCCATGCTGTGCTTCATGCCACCACCCAGATCAGCCCTAAGGGATTTCAGGTGGGAAATCCCAGGGATTGGGCCAGGCTGCAGCAGCAGAACTCGGCAGGGAGACTGATCACTGGCCAGGGCTCATCCCCATCAGCGGTCCCAAGCAGTGGAGTGCAGCACATCAAAGGGCAAAGAGGAGTAACTCCTGCTAAGCACAGCAAGGCTCTGTGCCATGAGAGACTCCAACAGCCCCCCGGGGAAGGGCAATGCAAAGGGAGCTGCAGCCCCGAGGCGGGGAGTCACTGAGCTGCTCCAAGGAGCTCCAGGGCTCCAAGAGAACAAACAGGAAAGAGGGTCCAGGGAAGGGAGCAGAGTGAGGAGGCAGTGGTGGGAAAGCCAGGCAGGAGGCTGGCTGCATGTATCCACGAGCACAGCTTGTGCTTCTGCAGTTGTAAGTCACCAAGCTACCAGGGTTTGTCTTTAGCAGTCCTCTCACCATCACCTCCTGCTCAGCCCCTTGCCAGCAAGATGCCCAGCTAGTTGCTGATGAAATCACAGCCATGTTTCTCCCTCAGCATACCCTGCCATGCATTTTACCATGGATTAGCTACCCCAGGAAACTGCCTGCCTGGTGCCCACTCCAAGGGGCACACTGGCCCGATCCTGCAGCCAGAAAGGCAGAAAATATGAGACCCTGCAGGGAACAGGGAAGCCCCGGGGCAGCAGGACTATTTAAAGGGGTGCTGCAAGCCCCAGGTTTGGGAAACTGCATTGCCAAGGGGACATGCCTGGCAGCATGCCCAGGGGTGCGAGAAATGCCCCATAACCTGCCCAGAACACATGAATGTGGTGGTGCAGGATCACACAGTGCAAAACATGACTTGGCAGGCAGTGCTGGTGAAGAGAAGCACTTTGATGTTGTGTCAGCCATCTGGAATTACAGCCTCAGCAGCTCTTACTCAGGGGGGAGATCCACATTGCTGGGAGAGGCTTTGTGACAACTGCACAACAGAAGGGTACCACGTTGACACTACCTGCTCACCCTGGCCATGTGCTACCAGCACACTGCACCTTCATCACCTGGCACCTTCCTCCCCTCACTGCACAACATTGCTGCCAGGAGAGCTTCATTTTCCCCATCCTCCTTCTCCTCAGCACAGGTATTTGTGCAGCAGCAGCTTTTGCTCTTCCCCAACCTGGTACTTGCAGGAAGCAGGCAGGGAGAGAGAATTTTGTTAAGCCTACGAAGCCTGAAACCACACTACGTGTATGTCTTACACAGGAAGTGTGAGATATTTCTAGTCTGATCTAATCCTTATGCTGCAGGTCCCCACTTCTTTGAGCTCCGTTAGGAACTGTCCAAGCTTTGCTGTATGGCCAGAAACAGGTTCAGAAGGAAGATACATCACTCCCATGCCTCATCTCCTCCTCCTTTAATACTGGTTTATCACCCTAAATAAACTGGAGTAATTGTGCAGAAAATTGCTCCATCCACATCATGCCCATGAGGAATTTCTGCTCTGAGTAGCCGGCTGTCATTATTGGCCAGACCCACCACTTAATTTCCCAGGAACATCAAGCAGCATAAGGGTGCTGTGAAGACCATGGGCTCTACCCTTGCAGCAGCACGTCAAACTTTGCCAGAGCAGGGTGTTAGGGACAGCCCCATGGTTTGAGGTGACAGTAGGAAGCCCACCTGCAGATCTGGACCAGTGAGTAGAGGGGTCTGGATCAGCATATTGGTGCTCTCCTCCCTGCTGCTCTGAGGAGTGATGCCGTTACAGAGATGGAGTGCAAAAGCAGAGTGTCCCCAGAACCACATGCCTCCTTGGGCTGGCACCCACAGGCTGAGCAGGCAGGGCAGGCTCTGAGCAGTGCCCCAGCCTGGGGCTTCTCTCCTCATAGGACACTGACCCCATGCCCTGTGCCTGCTGGTCCTGGTGTGCTCGGCTGATGGGGACAGGCACAAGAGCAGGGCATGAAGACAAGTGGCTGAAATGTCCTACATAACAGCACAGGGGAGGAGAGCCTCCACCCCAAGGACTTTTGTACTGCTCACAGTAACCAGAAAGGGAATAAAAATAGCACCATTGTAACATGCTAGCAGGGCTGCAGCAGGGTTGTGTAATGTGCCAGCCAGCACAGGCTGGCTCTCCCAGGGATGGCAGGGCTGCTGTGGGGATGTGGGTCACCCAGACACAGCCCGATGCAGGGCCAGGAAGCAGCAAACCCCAAGGGAGAAGCAGGGTGTCCCAGTCTCTGTCCTAATTCCCAGCCAGACACCTCCCAATGCCCCAGTGTGGGGCTGCTGCCCCTCACTGCCCGCTCTGTCCTCTGCCACCTATCCGCAGTCACATACCAGTGGCAGTGCTGCATCCTCCCAGCCTGCCCATCCCGGGAGCAGCTTCCCCAGTTCCCACAGCCCATCCTCCCCACGCCCTAGCCCTGACCAGTACACCAGCCCTCCTCTGGATGCTCTCCAGTTCCCCTGCCTCCCCCGGAGCTGGAGAGCCCAAAGCTGGCCAGAAGCAGCCTCACTGCTTTCCAGGAGAGGAGATACTCCCTGGAGGGATGTTTTTCCCTAATGCTTCCACACGACTGTGAGATTAAGGAGGGAAAGAGCATGGATTGCTCTCCAGCAGCCAGGAGGGCAGCAGCAGGAGCCAGGCGTGCTGGACTTGCAGCAGTGCCAGGATAGTCATGCCTTTGTCCTCACCTGAGAGGTGCTGACATGCCTGATTTTGCAGCTGGGGTGCTGCCATGCTTTGCTGATTCATTCAGAAATTGCTTTCCGATACCAGGATCCCATCGAGTGTCTCAGCAAAAGCTAGATTCTGCTTATTTTATGGATTAAACACTGGCCTATTGGCACCATCAGGAGCTGGTCCCTGGCAAGATGCACAGGTTAAGTGGGTCAGGAAAGTTGCTTTTGCAGGCACCAGGCCAGAGCCTGGAGCTGCATGCCTGTAAGGCATCATGCCTGGCCTGCTGCTTTCTTTGCAGGGAGACTCAGAAATCCCTTGCAGACATGGCTTAACATAGGCAAGTGCCAACCACGCTGATTTACAATGTGCCACTGTGTCTTAACCTGACCATGAAAGCCACAGGTGTCACTCCTTGGAGGAAGTCAGGGCAAGTGTCCTGAGAAGGGTCCAAAGCAGGCTGGCATGACTGTCACATCTAGAGAGCACCCAGATGACCTGTGCTAGGGATGCAGGAGGGGTGAACACACACATCTGCAAGGCAAGGGGGGTGTCATCCCCAGCCCAGGCAACACAGCTTGACCTGATCCCCATCTGGCTCCTCTGCTTTCCTGAGTGGTGGCACACAGCCAGGCGCTCCAGTGCAGGACACCAGCACCTGCCTGACCCACAGCAAACCATCTGCCAAGGGCAGGCACTGGCACAGTCACTGCTTTGCTCATTTTCCTTGTCTCAGCCTAGCTGACTTGTCAGTAGGAAAATGGGATCACACCAGGAGAAAATAAACTATTTGATGCTGCCCACCCAGAATACAGCACATTTTTCACTGCCTCATCTGACCCTTGGGTGCAGGCAGGAGCAGACCCAGACAGAGAAGCACCACTGCTGAAAGGGATGGCTCAGGCTAGGATTTAAGACATTCACCCCAGTAGCAATCCCCATCTTGCTGCTCTGCCACAGCCCTGGGCACAGCTCCTGTAAAGCACCAAGAGAGCATCATGCTGTAAATCTTCACCATCCTCAGCACCATGCGAAGTTTGTCCCTCCTTAGTCCCCGTGTGGCTCTTTCCTACCATCTGGGGAGCCTGCAAATACCTTTAGATCTGGTAAGTCCTTCCTATGTCAACTTCCAGGTTTATTTATACAGCAAAATATCACTTCATTATAATGCAAATGGAAGAATCCCTAGGAAGCAATCAAAGCGAGCACGGAGGTTTGTTCACACCGTTTCATGTCAGACAAGCCAGGATGAAAGGACTGCTGGCAGGAACTGCTGCCGACAAATGCCACTGCTTCTGCTGCTGCTCCTGTGCTGATTGTGCTCATGCGGGCACAGGGCTGGAGTCAGCCAGGGCTTTTCTCCACGCTGGCTCCAGTGGATGACCTGCTTTCCCCCTCAGCTTGGCCAGGTGCCCAATCTGTCACGCCACAGGAAGCGATTCCCATTGACAGGAGGCCTTTCTGCAGCAGACACCAGCATGGTGCATGCTGCCCAGGTGGCTCCGCAGCTGCTAGCATCACCTGGGCACTGTGAAACCCTGGTGCCCCACAGCCACCCACCCAGCCCATTGCCCAGGCCCTAATCCTGCCCCACAGCCTCACACTTGGTCCTGTCTCCTGCCCTGCTCCTGCATGCTTCCACTCTCTGCAGGGGAATATCTCAAGAGGGGACATGCCAGGGCTCTGGTGCCCACGCAGGCAGTGGGGCGGGCAGCACAAGGAAGAGGGACAGCAGCAGTAAGATTGCCAGCCAAAGAGCTGGCACGGGAGGGCACTGTACATGCCGAGTGGCAACCTCAAGCACTGGGCCTGTCAGAGGCAGGGATGGGGATCACAGCCACCACTCGTGGTGTGGGAGTGGCCAGCTCCCCATTGGGTGCCCCAAGAGCATGCAGGGGCTTGGGGACAGCACCCCCTACCCAAAGGCACCACAACCACAGGGGGACACTGAGGACAGAGGTGTTAGCTGGTGCTGTTGGTGAAGCAGGGTAGCTAGTTCCAGCTGGTAAAGCAGGACATTGTCCTGGGCACAGGTGGTAGGTAGGGCTGTGCCTGCAGCCCCTGACCAGGTGCACCCCAGGGAACCGGGGGCAGGGGGGGGGACTTCCCCCACAGAGCCAGCCTGTTCATGAGCAGGGAGACACAGAGGATCCATGGGGCAGAGGCTGCTGGAGGCTCACAAGCTGCAGAGCTCACATGCCATTTGATATTTGGAGTCTTAAAAGGAAAGGCTCAGTCATGGCTTAATCCAGCCCAAGCAACCGAGCCCAGATAAAGTCACTGGGTGCAAATGGCTCATAATGAGGGAGTTTAGCTGGATGAATATTTCTGGAGTAATTGCAGCTTTGCCTGATAGCACAGGCAGCCTAAATAGGTTTGCACTATCCCATTACACAGGGAGCAGAAAGCTTAGTGCCCCTGTCCCAGCTCTCAGAGGGGGTGCCTCATTTCCACCCCCAGACAAAAAGGGCCCCATGATCAGACTGTCCCTGCTTAGGGTGCCTGCCACCAGAGTGCCAGCCAGGTCATCCAGCACAGGGGCAAGGCTCCTAGCTGGCAGCATCAAAGGTTTAGCTGGAAGAGGTCCCCAGACCTTCTGCCCTAAGGGGTGCACACCCCTGGCATGAGCTTGACCTGCTCCAAAGGCCTCCCCATAGGAAGATGCCATCACCCCAGAAATAACCAGCTCACTTTTAAAGGTTAGGAAAGCTCCTAGCAAATCCTTCTCTGGGTTTCCTTCCCCCAAGCTTTTTCTCACCCTCTGCCTCTCCCCTGAGATAGCAATCAATGATACCACAGGTTTAATTAAAGTTTTTGACTTCCAGCACAGGCTTGTGATTTCTCCTCTGTGCTTTTGCCAAAAGCATCTTACCCTGCCAAGCGGGCAGGCAAGACAGGCTTCAGACCTGCTGCTAATGGCGCAAGGGGCTGTGCCTCTCAGGATCTGTAGCAGTGCTGGTGAGGGATCACCCGAGCTTGTGCCTGGCATAGTGTGCCATTGCTGGAAAAGCCATGAGCAGTGCCAGGACATCCACTGGGAGGGGAGGAAGAGGAAGGTATCCCCCAGCACAGGAACTGGCAGGCTGTGTTTTGCCCAGAGAACACCCTGGTGCAGGAAGAACCATGGGCAGGATGCTGGCCTTGGGAAAGGCCACAGGAACCAGTATGTTTGACCAGATAAATCCTTGTTTTCAAGCAGCAGCAACTACATCAGCACTGACCCTGGCTGCTGCACTGCCAGCCTCGGGTATGAGAAGCCCAGTACCGAATTGTCTGCTGCCACAAGACCCTGGCACACTGCCACAGCCTCTCTGCCCCATGGACCCTCAGCCCCCACCACTCTGTTGCCATGTGGCACCAGCATGGGCTGTCAGCATGGGGACACCCAAACAGCCCTGATCACAGCCAGCACATGGCCACCATCCAGGGACATTTCAGGGTCTTTCTAGTGTTGCCCAAGATACTCAGCCAGTGTAAGGTTAGGTTTAGCCTTGCTGCTAAAAAAGAAACATTACTAACATTTGGCCCCAGGGCTAAAGATGGAGCCACGTCTATTAATACACTGGCATCTTTGCCATCCAGAGCGGGATTTCCAAGCCAGCCTGCTCCAGCACAGCCAAGGACCAGCTGTTGCTCAAGAGCTGACTTTAGCCATGACTCCCTTTTATTCAGGGTGACAAGACCATGCAATGCAGGTGGCTACCTCTAATTACAGGGAGGACTTTCCCTGGGGTGTTTAATTAGTGCTGATCAGCAGAGATGGGCCATTAGGACAAAGGCAATATCTTTAGGTCAGCATGGTCTGGAAGATGGTCAGGCACCCTGGGGACAAGGCAGGAGGCATGGGAAGCTTGCTGCATTGGGTGCACTCAGCAGGCACAGGCTGGTCTGGGGCAGTGGGGGCCATGATGTCCTCAGAGACATCAGTGCCAAGCTGGGAAGGCAACTTGTGCTGGCTGTGGCAGGGAAAGGGAACGTGGGTCAGGTGATGTACCATGCCATAGGTCTCCTTCCCTCATGTGACTGCATATGCAGGTGGGAAAGGGAAAACTCAGACTTGTTCTCCTCCCAGCAGCATCCGCCCTGTCCTGGGTGGAGCAGGGAGACATATGCTAAGAAAAGGTGATGATCCTGTTTTTCCCCATCCTGTCTGCATTCTCATGTTACTGTGCTTCTGAGAGCCTGAGGAAACCATTGCATGGACCTTCAGATTTTGTTAAGTCTATTAATCAGTTATTAAACTAAATTTGGGAGTTAAAGCCTTCCTGGAAGGATTGATAGCACCTAGAGCAGAAGATATCCTACTCACACGGCCAAGGCTGCAGGAGTATCTGCAGGTAAAGCACACCCCTTGCAGTAAAACAAAAAGCCATGGGTGGATAATATGTGGGATAAAAGCCATGCCTCTTCCCAGGCACAAGTCACCCACGGATCATGACATTCTCCACTACACTTGTCACCCCAGGTGTGTGAAGCTCCCCCGCAATCACTGCAGGCTCTGCAGGCTGTGCAAGTCCTGCCTCTGGGATGAACCAGCTGTGTGCCCTGCCTCTCATCTCACTGCCAGAATCCCCATGGTCCCAGGACTGCCACAGCCTCACGAAGCAAAGATGACCATGGTGTCTCCCTGCAGAACTGGGGATGATTTTGCCTGCTCTTGCCTAAAAGTGTCCCACAAACATCTTACACCTCTGCAACAAACATCTCTTCCCCACAAACACTGCCCTGCTGCAGTGCCCACAAGAACCCACCTCACATTGCCCACAGCTGCCTCCTGCCCCCAAACCGTGGGGTGGGTGGGGGACTGCAGATGCCCACCTGTTACCCTCAGGTGAGTGTTGGGCTCTTGCTGTAGCCCTGTCAGGCAGGGGGACCCTCTTGCAGTTCCTGCTCCCACTCACCTCTGGGACTCCAAAATGAAACCTGACAGTAGACACCCCTGAAAGGGAAGGGGGTGACCAGGCAGGCACCCAGTCACACAACCCTTATTTCCTTAGGAAGCCAGGATGATAGCAGCCCTATTTCTGCCAAAGAGATGAAAGTAGGGATGGTGCTTGCTGGAGGAGACAGGGCAGTGTCAGGGATGGTCACCCAGTCCCACTGGGTGAGGACAGCCCTGCAATGGCCACAGCAGCCGTGCCATGCTCTGCAGGTTTGCCAGACCAAGCCAGTTTGGGTCCCTCTGAACAGAGCTGGGGGGTGGCTGTGCTGCACTGCAATCTGTCTGCAGGGAGGCAGCTGGCAGCTCTGCCCAAGATGCTGGATCATGCCAACAGCTCTACTGCTCGTTTACCCTTCCCCAGAGTGGTACTGGCAGCTGGGGTAGGCGGTAACTGGAAGTACTGGGCACAGCATGTGCTGCCCACCCACCAGCTTTACACCTCTGATGAGCAAAAGGCAGGAGGGACAGCAGGTTTCTCCCTCCTGCCACCAGCACACAGCCACACCATGCACGGCCAGGCTGCCGGGAAGCATCAGCTGGGCTGGGAAGGCTGCAGCAGGGGTTTGCTACACGCTTGCCTTGAAGTGCTGTGGTTTCTGTGAAACTCACAGCAGAGCTCTGCTCACTTCCAGGCACACCTGCTCAGGTGATCAATGCACACCAGCATCACTGCTCCAGAGCCTTTTTGCTCAGTGCTGGCTCTGTCTGCTTCCTGTCAGCTACTTTATGTCCCTGCCAGTGGGGATGCAGCATTAGCATGGACACTGCCAGAGCTGTTGGTAGCAAAGAGTCCAGGGTGCTGAGGGTGTGCAGTGTCCAGGCAGGGTCCCTGCTGTGTCAGCCCTGCCAGGCCAATGCAAACCTTCAGGAGCATCCTTGGCCCTTGCTCCTGGTGGTACCCAGCTCTTCTTGGGGAGCTCCATGTATCCCAAAGGCAGCCTGACAGACAGCACCACCCACCCCCTTTCTCTCCAGCCATCACAGGGTGGCTGTTCCAGGGGTGTCCTCGGGGGAACCAGCTCAAGTCTCTGCTCCTGCACAGGGCAGGGATGCAGCAGAGCCACACTACCAAGCACAAATCCTGTTAAACGCTCCACAGCACTGAGCAGCAGCTCCCAGCCCTGAGCCTCCCAAAGGATGTAAGGCTGCTTAGCACAACCTAAGCTCTTCATGCAGATGAGCACTTGAAGCCATCAAAGAGGTCTTAAAAGCTTAATGCAGGTAAACGTTTAAACTACTCTAAGCCCTTGCAGTGTCACAGCCCGGCCAGAGGGAAGTCCCTGGTAAGAAGCCATCCTGGCAGAGCAGTGGTCCAGTGCCCCTGCATCCTCAGCCACCCCTGGGGCTAAGTATCTCCCTGCCCAGTCCATCTGTCCCTCCACCCTCCCCAAGCTGCATCTGGCCAGGCCACACATCCCTCCCAGCACCTTATTCATTTTCTGTCTAGGCACTGGTGGATTTGATATGCAGCCCTCCAAACCCCAGCCATGGCTTCTTCTCCCTCTCATCACGAGAGCAGTAAAACAAATGGCTTTTTGTGGGCAGTTACACACTTAATTCAAGCTCTACCCACTGAAACGCCTGAATGAAATTGCACAGAGAGCAGTTGGTGCCCCAGGAGTGTTTTCATAAATAAATCTGGATGTTTCTGTGGGATCTTTAACGCACACTAAATAGGAGTCTGTCACAAACACATCCCCTTGCTAAGAGACAGCAGAATACATCTCATTCAACAGCAGATCAATCCACACAGATTTTCCACAAGTGGTTTCTCAGTGTCACTAATGACTTCACCCTTCTGGTTGCAGAGACACATATTTGCAGTAACGGAATGCCACAAATTACTTCACTTGCTTCCAAGACGCTGAAGCTGCCCCAAAGCTTAATACAGCAAGTTATTGCAAGTACCTACTTCTTCTCTGAGGGACCATGAGAAAAGCCTTGCTTCTCATCTCCCAGGTCTTGCATCCCTACACATTTATCATCGATTTGGGAACAAATTGCACTCTCCAGTCCAGGCGATGCATCAGCCCAAGAGAGGACCCTGGCTGGGGGACGCTCACAGGACACTCACTAACTGAGCTTTGGCTCCACACCCAAGGGTGTTTTCCTCCCCTGACACAGTTACATCAGCAAGTGCTGCCAGCACAGCACTTCCAGGCGTACTCCCACAGGGCAGGAACACCATTCTTCTCCCCAGCACTGCCTGCCTTGGAGCAAGGCTTGTTCTCAGACTCCCTCCTTACTTTTAGGAATATTTATTTCTACAGCATCAGCCTTCAGTCTGCTGTTTCACTTCCCTGGGATACACAGCTCCTGAAGCATACAGGCATTGCAAAGTCAAAGCCAAGCAAATTTGTGTTTTATTTCAGCACAAGCAGCCATCGCATCCACCCAAGCAGTTCAACACCCACACATCCTTCCCACCATAGCATCCTATCCAGCACCAGGCACTGCAGCCATTCTGCTACCAATCTAAAGTGACCCCATAAAAGATCTCTTGTGAGTCTCACAGCTTTTGCAACATTACACAAGGACCAGTTGTGACCAGTGCTACCCACAGGATGCTGTTCCCTCTGAAGTTCAACCTGGAAAGCACCCTGGCAGCCACATCCCTAGCCCTGCACCATGGGAGTGAGGGAGAGCAGACACGTGATGGATGCCCACTTTTAGCCCTGTGACAGGCATGAGAATCTACTGTTGGGTCTTTCATAGGTTTTATCTAAATGAAGAGCCATGAAGTGGAAAAAGGCAGCTTTGATGTGGAACAGCACAGAATTCCCAGTGCTGAGGCAGCCACCTCAGACTCCCCAGGTCACCAGAGGACATCTGCTTCCTCCAGCTAAGGAGCCAGACCTCTGAGAAAACCATGCTCCAGCCCCAGGAGCCCAACATGGGTAAAAATACATTTGGCAGGAGGGAAGGATTTCCATATGAAAGTAGTCCTCGACATGGGAAGAAACAGGGACTGCAGTGGGATGCTAACATGAAAAGCACACTCATGAATACAGACATGGTAGGAAGGCCTGTAAACACCCATTTCCGTGCTTCACAAACACAGATTTATTCTGCAGAGGACAAATGCCTGCATGTCCCAGCTCAGTACCGCACTGCCAGAGGAGCTCAGGGCCCTTCCAGCAGAAACCTGCAGCTCCATGTTCAGGGTGCTCCCCAGACAGGGACATGGCTGCAGGTCTCACCCAGGAGAGCACTACTTCCTGTGACTTCACTGCTAGAATAGGAACAAGGGGTCTGCTCGAAACACCTCCTATTCCCCTCTCTGCAATCCTGCTCCCTAGCTCAGGGTGAGAGACCCTGAGACACCAGCACAGCAAATACTGGAGATAAAGCTCCTAAGGCAGATGTACCACTTGCATGGAAGGATTCTCATGTGTATTTCACAGTTTATTTAAACAAAATCCAAGCCCAGAACAGCAAATTGAATCCTTTACCATGGGGCTAAGCTTCATACAGATTTCTAAACCCAAAAATAGCAATCACTTATGACACTATTTAAATAAAACCCATGCAATTACATCATGAGAGGCAGGAAAGTACCAAGAAAATTCAGAAAAGCAGCCAGGCTTACTCAGCTTTTAATGTAGCACAAGTGTTCACTCAGGCATCCTTGGAATGAGAATTTTGAATTAAGGTTGATGATAGCCTGAAATAATAACCTCCTCACTGTCTAAAAGGCTTTTATTCTATTAACTCCTGCATCTCAAGCAGGATGATAAATTCACTCAGTAGTGGTCAATTAGCACTTTCTCTACAGCTTGTATTTTCTGCAGATACCATCTAAGCAATCCAGCCCAGACTGGTGCCCAGAGCATTTGCAAAAAGCCTTTCTGTTCAACTGACTTTTAATGACTGAGAAGCTTTGCTGCTGGGGAAGTTTTGGTCCCTGGGATAATAAATAAATGGGACATGTCTATGTCATGCTGCTCTGTGCTTCGCCAGTTCTTCTTTGTACAGAAATATCCCTGGAGTCCCCAGGACATGAACCAGCACATTCATAACCCCAGCCCTCTGGTCTCTGTGACCTGGTTCAGCTTCATTTCTCCTCTCTAGGTGCAGTCCCCCTCACGTTTTTCAGGACCACCTTGACCCCCTGAACTGTCATTTATATCCCTTACCTGGTCTGTCACCAAGTTTGTGCCAGGATTGCTGCAAAGGTGACAAGGACACATCCTGACAAGTGAAACCACTGAGAGCAGGCACCATGAGACCTTGCTTCATTGCACAACCAGCATCCTGAGGACTCACAGAAGCTGCTATTGAAAAAAAGACTCACTGTTCTGAGCTTCAATGAAATAAGGATTATTTAGCAGAGAACCAGCTGCCCTGGGTCACAGCAAGGGGCTATTCTGCTCAGGATCCTATCTCACCCAGCATCCCAGCTCTGGCACACAGCACACTCCCAAAGGAGAGTGCAAGAAGAGGGTGAATTTAATGGCATGCCCCAGGATGTGCCACCAGTCTTCAAGACTTTGTGTCCCTGGTACTTTTAGCCAGAAGCAGTATCTTTTCTTCACAACCTTCAGCAGACAGCAGTGTCAGCTCCAGTGAGGGACTCCAACCAGATCCCTTTGCCTACAAAGTGTCTTTCACAAATGGTAATATGTCCTCAGGAATGCAGTCCCCATCGCAGCAAGCCACACCATGGTAAGGCACTGAGAGGCTAAGGGAGGCAGACAGACGTGTTTCCAGACAAGCTAAGGATAGAAACTGAGCAAGTCAGACTCCGCAGCACAGGCCACACCACCACATCTTCTCCCAGGATGCTTCTCCAGCTCTACATGCTCATTTATGAAGTTATCTGGTTAGAGAGACAGCACAAGTCTCATCTACAGCTCATCTCTGCCAAGCAGAGCCATCCTCCCCCAAAACAGGTGGGAGGAACCATGTGGGGACCAAGAATTGCCTTAGCAGCAGTGTCTTGCAAGACAAGGGCCACAGGAGATCATAGATGAGAAGCAGAAAGCCACTGCCCTCTGTGCCCATGGCATACCATGGAGAGGAGGAAGAGGGGCAGACTGGTCCCTGGCACTGCATGGGCAGGGCAGAGAAGACTGTAACAAAGCATTGCCTAAATGCAGCAGTTTGTTTATGGACAAGAAAGGCAGCAGCAAAGATCTTTTCTGGTTTATACTCAGGACACAGGTACCATAAGCAATTCAATAAATAAAATGCCAGCTGGGAAGGGCTCAGGCTGTCAGGGAAGCTTCCCCTTAAGAAGAGTTGATTCTTCAATAGTCTGACATTTAGCATGTCCTAAATTCCTTAAACTGGACTCAAAACAGAGAAATGCAGTGGTGGCTGCCACCTCTTCAGTGACAAAAGGGAAAATCCAACTCATGGTTCCCCGGCCCCTTCCTCTGCCTGGTATTTTTCCATGGCCTGGTTACCCTTTGGACACATCCCAAGTTCCTTCCTGCGGTGGTCTCTGAAATTCATTTAAATCAGGAAATTACCCTGCCTGTTTTTCTCCATAGACTACATGTGTCTAGGCTGACAAATCACAGCAGGACTGTATGCCAACTGTATTTAACTCTTCACATCCCAGGCTAAGCCCTTTCTAGAGATGCTGGTCCTCTCAGCTCCATGGCACAAAGCATGTTTGGTCTGGCAGCTCCAGACAAGCATGCCAAGTCCGCAGTCCCTAGGAGAGGCTTGTTTCAGTTACCCTTTGCTGGATCTTCCCTGACTTCCCTGGAGCATCCTCACACAGCAGATCAGGACTGCCGACAGCACTGGGGACCTGGGTGCACCACATTTACACAGGTACATGCTCTACTGCTGGTGGCAGCTGATGCAGGAAGCAGCACGTGGATGGATGCCACTGGCACACAGGGTGCTGCAGAGTCCCAAGACACATGGCAGCACGATCAAAGCACTGCTGTCGAAAGCTGGAACATCCATCAGACCAAGGGACTTAAAGGGAGTGGAACCACAGGGCTGAGCAGATCATGAGGCCATTCCCCAGTGAGACCAGAGGTATTACAGTTGTTACTACAGATGGAACAAGGCAGGGGGTGTGCTGCAGCCAACAAACTTGTGGGTGCAGAAAAGATCTCATCTGCCCAAGGTACATGTGAGCCACAAGTGCCATCAGTAATCAACATCAGTTTCTTACAGCTACATCAGCCTTTCTGATACATTAGCTCCGGTGGGAAGACAAGAGACTTTTCCAAGTCCGGAGCACTCCTGGCACAGTTGCATTCCCAGCAACCAAGCAGAGATGCCACACAAGCTCTTGCTGGGAGCACTGGCAGCTGTGGAGGCCATGCCTGCTTAACAGGAGGATGGTCACTTCTGCTTTTTAAAAGACCCCCCATATCCCCACACAGGAACAGCTCACACCCATGGTGGGGTGTGGGAGCCATGGCAGATAGCCAGGTACAGATTTGGGGTTGGCAAGCTCACATTGTGAATGATTAGGAGAAACTTTGGGTCCTTCTGTGATGATTCACCTGGCAAGCTCATATTCATGAGAAACCATGTGACCTAGAAGCACATCTCAAATAGATCAAGTGCTCAGTGCCCACTTCTACCACCAGCAAACTGCCCAGACCGGTGCCACCCATCCTGCCTGGCAGAGTTTTCTGCAGAGGACCAGGGTTAGGAGGAGGGAGCTTGAATAGCAGAGCTAGACCAGGGCTAACCCAAACCAAAGTTCCCATATCCTCCAGCTCAAATGGCCAAACAGAGCCCACTGCTAGAGGACAAGAGTTGGGAAATGATTAATAGAGACTTGGAAAGAAAGCTGGCTTGATTTCTTTTCAAATGGAGAGCAGTTCCTCAGACAGCAGCTGGCATGAGCCTACACAGCTTCCAGTGGGAAGGAAGGTAAGTGTTTGCCTGGACATAGTCCAACCCAGCACAAAGCGCAACACATTAAGGATGAGAGGTGTTCAAACAAATCCATGGTTCTCAGTCCCAAGGTACAGAGATGGGCTTTTAGGACCACAGCTTGGGCAGGGGCCACCCTGGAGCACATGGCCCTTTGCCTTCACACCTAGAGACAGCATGGTGGCATGGTCATAGCCACCTGCAAGAGCCACACCCTCACTCCTCCATGAGGCAGAGCAGAGATCAGGCAGGAGATGGACCATTCCAGCAAAACCAGCTAGGCCAGGAGATGCAGGGACACAGCCAGGATGGAACCCAGAGCTGCTCACTGTTTCAAAGGCTACATTGCACTGGCCTTATAAATCAAATATGGAGATAGAGTAAACTCATCATGGTGGGATTAAATGGATTTCTTGCTTGTATTATGCCAACACCATGGAGCCTTGCTTCATACCACTCTAATTTCCAGAGGCTTTAAATAAAAGCTTCTTCCCTGCACTGCTTGTGTTGTGGGTAAACACAGCACCAGCTCATGGCCAGGGGCATGGAGAAGGAGGTACTGAGTGTCTGTGTTACACCCCCTTCAGGAGAGCAGGGAGATCAGGGTGAGCTACTCAAACCAGTGTGGGATGGGAGCTCCAGTCCCCCTCACCCAGAAGGGCTGCAGATCTGGTGGCCTCCACCAGACTGCTCCAACTTACAGCAGTGGCAGGTAGTCCAGCCACAATCCTAACAAGCTAAGGGAATGATTCTTAATTAGAAGCAAACATCAGCTATTAAATAGCCTGTGACACTTAGAGGGCTGTTAGTAAAGAAAATATTTTACTTCTAGGGAGATGGCTCACTTCTGACAGCTGTAAAACCCCTTTAATGAGAGGATAAGAGCTCCGGAGCTCTTACAAAATGCACTGGCTCGTTTCCTGCCTTTAGTGTTGCTTACAATCCAATTTGCACTCCAGACCATTTGTTTAGCAGAGCATACAGCAAAGGCAAGTAAACTGCAGCCAGCCCTCCTTCACTCCCAGGACATGACTGCGTGCTCTCCAAAGCCCGCCTGCATGACCCACGGGGTGCAGCTGCAAACCGCACCCCCCCCCCCCCCCCCCCAACCTCTCCCCAGCAGCCTGTCCCCACCGCAGGCACTGGTGCACAGTGCCTGCTTGCTGGGCTCCCAACAGCTCCTATGGGTCACATCAAGCATCTGTCCCTCTGCAGCACCCCCACACCCAGGGCTGCTCTGAGGCACCTGGGTCAGCTCTGCAGAGTTCTAGAATCATCTTTCAGGCTTGACTTTCCTCCCCACTCTCCATCTCCACAGTGCTCAGAGCACCTTGCAGCACCGCCCACAAGGGCAGGGCCCTTCTCTGCAGCGCCTCTCTTGTATGGGGCAGCAGCCTGGACTGGGGCTGTGATAGCAATGGGGTGGGAAGAACGGGGCAGCATCCCACACCAATCCTAGTACCTCCCACACAAGGACAATAACAATCCAGCCACATTCCCATAGATGCTCTGCACACTGAATGAAGCAGCTAAACCAGCCAACCTCTCCTGGAGCTTATTCTGTGTGGTGTAATTAACCCCTACCAACAGCTTCACACACCCATCTCTAACAAGGAGGCAGGAAAACCCAGCTGTGAAAACTCCAGCACAAAGTTACACCAGGGCAGAGACTGTGGCCCAGTGGGTAGGAAATGTCTGGTGCAGAAGAGCCACTGACGCCACTGGTCCTGGGCACCTCCTGTCACCAATGCCTTCAAGATGCAAAGATGCAGAGTGCAGTTCATGGTGACTGTTGTGCAGAATTGCAGTGTGCTGTCTCCATTTATTTGATTTGTATTGCCTGAAGGAAAATGCTTTTGCTGTCTCCATGCACTCTAAGCATTTGGCTTCAAAATAAAAGCTCTGGGGACCTGCCATCACAGGCTTTCCTTCCATAAAGAAAGGGCAAGATGCTGTCTAAGCTGAATTGCAGAAAAACGCTCAAGCCCTCTGCTGCTGCTTCACCTTGCTTAGAGATGACCTTGCAAAGGTTGTTTGTGAAGGCAGCTGTCGTCTCCTGCTGCAGTTTTACATTAAAGCTGTCATGTCCTGACTTCCCCGCTTTACCTGGAAGACTTTGATAGCCTTTGGAGGAGTCAGAAAAGTAGCAGCATGGCGCTCAGGCTCTTCCACCCTGAACAAACGCTCTCAGGACTTGATCTGACATACCCACACACACAAGTGCTTCCCCCTCTTCCACCAGCATATCATGAGCACCTGTGTTCCTGGTCTGGCCCGCTGTGGGCTGGGAACAGGTTGTGTCTGCTGTAGGTCCAGGTCATCACCTGCTGTGTACTTGGAGCTCTGGCAGGATTTCCTCCACCCCAGGCTTGCAGGGAACTATTGGGGGAGGTAAATGATGGTGTGAGTGCGCCATGCTCAGCACTGCTCCTACAGCCCCAGACATATATGCATGGCCCAAGCCACAGTTCCCAGGGATATGGATGCAAGTGGCCTGGGTGAGTCCAACAGAAAAGCAGAGCTGCTGGGAAAGAGCTTGCCTCTGCTATTGGAATAGGGAGTAAGAGTGGAGATCACCGGTTTGCCCCCAGTGCAAGTACTGGTTTCTTTCTGGACACCTCACTTGGGTTATGGACCACAGAAAGTGCATTACACATCCCAAAGCACATTGTGGGGGACATCACTGCCCATGGGTACACCAGGCAACCACAGCATGCCCTGGGCGCCACTTGCTTCTAGACACCTTCACCCAGCACCTCCACAGTCACCCAGCCCACCACAGGGGCCAGCACCAGAGTGATCATTCCTTACTCAGAGGAGCAAAGAGGAACACTTGAATTATTTACTTCACAATTGACTCCAGTCCCACAGATAAAAACAGAGCAGCAAATCCAAGAGACATTTCCCTAATCCTGCATTACTCCAAAGCACTGGTTTGCTCTAAAATGTTTAGCTTGCTCCAACAACGCTGTTAGCGTTGTACCAGATCTCACTCCTCCTGTCTCTCACTTTCTCTTTGCCTTCCCCCCCACCCCATTTTTTCCATCTATGTTTGGAACAGAGGAAGCAGAGATGAAACACTGGCTACTGGCTCTTTCTGCAGGCTCAGAATCACCCAAACCAGTCAACTCCAGTCTCTGCATTTCTTTGCCCGCTGCTGACAAGCTCTGCGAAGATCATGATGTGTTTAGTCTTCTCCCAGTGCAGTGAGGAGGAAGAAACATGAGCACTCAGTGTATCATTACAGAAGCAGCAAAGAAAGGCTCTACAAATGGCAATGATCAGAAGATACAGGAAGGCTCTGACCTGACCCAACACAGGGCCCTGGTTAAACAATTTACTGAGGGCTGCCAAGGGGCCAGACAAGCAGCATGCCAGGCAGCCTGCTGTTAGCTACAGAAATGACCTGCTTATTCCCTTTGTTAGTTGTCCCCCCCACTGCCTCTGAAATAAAAGGAAAAGAAAAAACGTCTTGAAAAGCTCCCACCAATTCCACAGCGCACTGTGGCATTAAGGATGGGGAGGTGACCCCACCAGATCACGGTTCATTCAGCAGCCTGTGGGTGTTGCTTGCCCAGAGAGCAGAGCCATCTCTGGCAGCTCCCTGCCCTACTTCTCTTTCAGAAATGCATAATTGTGACATCGTGTTACATAATTTATCATGTTACATCAAGATCGGGACCATCCTTGTGCAGCTTATTCCTCTGGCTGTACAAGCTGCCTGGGAGGAGAGACAAAAAGTACTTGCAGGGGTTTTCTTCACCAAAGGACTGATTTTGGGAGGCCCCATGCTGCAGCCCCACAAACAGCCCCTGCTTCAGAAAAAGCTTTTGGAGTGGAGAATGGTCTGAGAGACCCTGTTCCACAGCATGCAAGCAAAACAAGTTGCAAGTCGACCAAGGGCTAAGTTCAGACCCTGCTCTGACACAGGGGTGCAGAGATGGCACCCCCATCTGCAACTGGCACAGCTCCCTAGCACACCACTAACCATGGGATGCTGGAAAGGACCCCAGTACCTCTGTAAAGACTTCCCCAGAGAGCCTGCGGCTTTCCCAGTGCTCCCACACACACTGACTAAGGACACAGGCAAGGGGCAGTGACAGGGGTAAGACCCTCTGTGCTGCAGCCTGCCCCACACCTGCCCTCAGGACAGGCTGCGGAGCCAAACAAGCCCACGTTTGCTGGACCAGTGCCCTACACATGCACAGCCAGACTAAACCCACCAGAGAACATCTGTAAGGAGCAGCAGGAGCTACAGTGTGAGGGCTCCTTTCCCAGAAGGTGCTAATGCAAACAGGGGCTCCGGGTGCCAAACCTCTCAAGGGACAAGCCACACATGTGTCTCGCCTCTGCGTCCTCCAGCAGCCGGGAGGACGTGGCTCAGCCAGGCAGGACACACGCTGCCTGGTCCTGGTTCAGCCCCTGCCTACACTCCCAGCACAGGCTGCACCTCCCTGTCCTTGGCACATGGGACTTCACTGGGATGCAACAACTTGCTCATCCCACCTGTGGCAGGATGGCTGGCTCCAGCCAGCATCCTCTTCCATGCTGGGGCATCAAGCATCTCTCCCCCAGCCTGATAGGGTGATGACTTTTCCAGGCACAGGAGGACTTCCTGTATCATCCCACTCAGACTGGCTTCCAGGTTAAACAGCGGTCAGCCCAGGAATGACAACACTGCCCCAGCACCTCCAGCCTTTCCCAAAGCAGACCACATCCAGCTATGGCACCCACCTAGCCCAGCAGAGAGACCCAGCTGTGCCTGGGGTAGGGCAGAGGGACTGTGCTGCTGACAGTCACGGCTAACGCCATTTCTCCTGACTCCACTGTGGTGTGCACATCACTGATACAAGCCCTGGCACAGCCCTGTAACCACTGCCTACCCCCAGGCCTTCTCACCGGACGGGGACATTCAGCAAGGCACCACCAGAGCCCACAGCAGACAGCAAACAGTCCCTGCTGTCCCCTGAGGGAACTTGCTTGTCCTATTAATAGCTTTATTTGGTTGCCACCAATACTTGCCATGTCAAAGCCTGTGTGATGGAGGAGCAGATGCAGCATGGCACTCAGGAGCTGCAGGAAAAACGGCTGCAAACTAGGCAAAGCCTGGGATCCCAACCCCTAGGGATAGGGCAAGGAACACCACAGGGCCACCAACTTCCACCCACCCCTGCCAGCCAAATGGCCAGGGCACCAAGGTGATGCCCAAACACGGTTAAACACCTTGTATTCTCTGCCAGCATGGTGCTTGAGAGAGATTTGCAGAACAGAGCTGCCATGCCTTTTATTTTTTGGAAAGGACTACAGCCCTGCCCGACATGCCAGGCTGCTGCCATGCAAACCAGCTTCCTCGAGGTTTGTAATGCCACCTGACATTCTGAGCAGAAACATTGCATGCAAACAGATGCTCCGACCAAGTTTGAAGTGCAAGAGAGAATTATAGATGCCATTTGGCTGTTACAAGCAGCTCCTAGGGGATCAGCTCTTGGTGTTGCATAATTTAATACTTTAACCAATTAACTAAATGACTAGAAAATCTTTCCTGGTAAGACAAGCAGATGACACAGGCTGATGCTGCCATAAACAGCAAGGAGCACATGCTGCTAGTGCCAGTGATCCAGTTCACCCAGCGAACAGCTACAGCCCCAGATACAGCTTGAAACCATGAGCACAAGGTCAGGCAGTGGCACAGATGTTAATGCATCGCTGTCCTGTGTGGGGTAATAGCACCCAGAGAAAAATAACATACAGGTCAGAAAGGACCTCTGGAGGTCTCTAGTCCAACCTTTTACTCTCAGTAGGACTGGTGCAAACACTGGATCAAGACATTTGAGTTTTGGAGCCCCCCTAAGAACAGAGACCCCCAGCAGCCACTTCTCCAGGGGTCTGGTCCAACCCCACACCAGCCTTCTGGCACAGAAAGGTGAGGGAAAGCTGCCTGACCAGCAGAACCAGCCTTCAAAAGGAATGGTAAGAAGGGTGAGACATTACAGGCACAGTTGATGGACACAAACACCTGAACCAAGCCCTCCATCACTGTAAGGGGAGACCAGAGAGCCCCTCAGGGCTAAAACATGACACTCCACAAAAGACACCTCAAAATCACTAGTAACTTTTCTACAGTGAGACAGATCAAACACCAAGCAGCTTACCAGGATCCGGAGGACTAACCACAGGTCTTGAGCACCCAGAAAAGCCAGTCCTTCCTCCACAAGTAGGGGAGACTCATCCTTGCCTGCATCACATAAATACCCCATCCAGGGCCAGCTGGGGTGCACAAGGCCAGCGAATAGCCAATAAAAAAAGCAAATGAGAGCAATGCACAGGTGTAATGTGCTATGGGATTAGGTTGGGGGTTAGGGGAGATGTCAATCTTAGTCAGCTGTCAGAGCCCTCCCGAAGTAGCTGCTGATGTGCAGCTGTGAGAAGTCCCTGCACTGGCTCAATCAGCCTCCTGTCATACCTCTGTTAGCTGATCTGTCTTGCTCATACCTGCAGACATTTGTCACTGCACTTCCTTGGGTGTGTGGGGCAGTGGCTGGGGAGCATTGCCCTGTGCTGGGGATGCTGCCCTTCCCAGGGGCATCTTCCCATTTCCTTCCCCCTTCTTATGACCGAGTCAGGCTCTGCGCAAACCCAGCGCGATGACAGGGAACCAGGCACATGAGCTCTTGCACGGGGCCTGCAGCCCTGCGGGAAGTGCCTCGGGGCTGGGATGGGTGGTGAGGCTTTTTAGGGTGTGGGGGAGCAAGCTGGGAAATGAGTGATGCTGGATGCACAGCCCAGGGACTGCCATGCAACATGGTGTCCACAGCCCGTGGGTTGCACCAGACTCTGCTTCTGCATGAGGCTCTGCCCAAGGAGGGGGAAAGATGCATTTGGGGTGAAGAGCAACCTGTGCGTTTGTTGGGGTGAAGGTGGCCAAGGCCAGGAGGGGCTGGAGCAGGGTGGCAGCCTGGGGGTAGTGCTATTGAGCCTGGCTTGAGAGCTCACCATTCCCCAACCACCAAAACCAGCTGCCGCATGGCTCTGGTGATTCACGGGCAGCAATATGTCCCAGCCATGCAGTGGCCTCCTTCAAAGGGTGTACAATTAAAAAAGCAAGTTTGCAATTTGATAATTTTTAGAGAAGAAATTAATTGCTACTTGTGCCTTGCCTCGGTCTGCCTGCTGTGATGACCGGTGTGCACACTGGTTTGGGAGCTCCCAGGGAAGGGTAATTACCAAGGGAGGCACCGCAGGAGCCCAGCATGGCAATGAGAGATGCCGCTCACCCTACAGCCTCAGCCAGGCCACACACATGGTTGGGGCGCCCCAGAGTTAGAGACATTCAGGTTACACTGCCTGTTCCCTGCAGGGGTGCTGGGACCCTTCCTAGATACCAGATGTGGGAGAGATCCCCAGCCCAGCCCCTGTCAGGGAGCTGCCAGCCTGCTCTGGCTGTGCTCTCTTCTTGTGCAGGAGGGAGCTGGAGCAGGTCCTGGCATGAGACCACACTGAGGTCTCCGCTCTTTGGGCTGCTCCTACACACCTCTGAAAGCAGATTTGTGTTTGTTTTGTTGCTACTGGAACCAAAACACGTTTTCTGTGCAAAGTCATAGCAACTCAGCAGCCATGCACCCCAGGAGCCCCTCACATCCTCCCAGGGGACTGCTCCTGTGGGGCATCACCTTGGAGGGTGCCCACATTCCCACTCCCAGAGAAGCCCCCTCCCCATGATTTGCATGTGGGCCAGGTTTTGGGCGTTGGCTCCTGTGCGCATGTGGGGGTTGCATGAAAGGCTTATCTACCTCTGCTGGGGATGAAAGGCAGCCATCACACGCAGCCAGCAGGAACCTGCCCAGCTGCACACCCAGCAGAGAAGCTGGTGGGTTGGAAAGCCTCACACTGTGGAACCTGGAAACAATCGGCCAGGAATGAGGGGTGCAACCCCAGAGTGGTGGCCAAGAGCTGTCCCAGCACACGTCAACTGGCTTCCCAAAGCTGTGACTGGGAGAAGGCTTCACATGAGCTGAAGGCAGCTGAAAAAATAAAGACCAGAACAAAAATGGCAAGTTTATGACAAATTGCATGTACATCAGGAGCCCATGGGATTGATGAAAGAAGCAGGGAGCACAAGAAGTCTCTTCCTGGCCCAAAAAGGCAGAGGGTTACAAATCACATAGGTAGCAACCCAGAAGAGGAGAGGTATTTGATAAATACTTCTGTTCAGCATTTGGGAGGCAAAAGCCAAACAATACAGCATGTTATAAAATAAAATACAATAGTTATAAAACACATTCCATCCTATGAGGGCTTCAGGAAGATGTTAAACAATAGCTACCGAGGTTAGATTTTTAAATCAGCAGGTCTGACACATCGGTGAGTATAAAGCAGCCACGTAAGGAGCCATCTAATTAGCGCCTGCGGGTTCGTGGGACTTCCCCCGGGGTCCCAGAGCTGGCCCCCTGCCTGTACCTCCATGGAGTAAACAGGATGTCCCAGGTTGGTCCAGCTGACATCAGTCCTGTGCCGCGGGGTGAAACGGTCGCAACCGGCTTTGATCGATAAAGGTCTGAAGCAGGGAAATATCATTAGTGTCAATTAGCACCATTTCATGGAAAAGAGATCTTGGCACATCTATGTTCTGGAGATTGCCCCTATCAGTCGGCCTTGTGCCGGTGCTGATGTCAGAAGCTTGCGTAAGGCGTTTGGCAATTCCTGCTGCTTGGAGCAAGCACACGAGTCAGTGCATGGGAAATCCAGACTTTGCCGAGGTCCCGGAGCCCTCCTGCAAACACAGCACTGCAGCTCAGCTGGGGTGTTGCTAGGGGCCTTGTCCAGGGTCAGTGCTCAGTCTTCCATCATTTAACACCTTCTTGGTTTCTCAGAGTAGGTCCCTGGGCTCTGCCAAAGCAATCCTGGCACAGTTGTAGCCCAGGAGCAGGCTGAACTGCGAGCATAGTGCTCAGCACCTGGTTGAGCGGATGCTGTACCCCTGGGGACTTCCCCACCCCAAAAGATACCTCCCTAGGGAAGGATCTGAACACAGCCACCCGAGAAGGGGTTGCAGCTGCCCTGCAGAGCCATGTCCAGCACGGGGGTCAGCATTTCAGGAGGCAGGAAGCTGGGTAAAGCCCAAAAAGGAAGCTGGGGAGCAACAGCAGGATGGGATGACAGACTTTTCATAGAAAGAAATTCCCAGGACACTATCTGTGCAGGCAAGAAAAGGAGGTTAAAGGGCTAACTTGATCCCAGCTTATTAAAGCTCCTTCTGATGTGATTAAATCTTTGGCAGTGCCTCTGTTTGGCAGGCAAGGATGAACAAAAGCTGCGTTTGGAAATAAGACCTGGATTTCAGTAGGTGGGGGCACCTGGCCCCCCAAAGCCTGTGGTGAGTTCCCCGTCCCTTGCAATGCTGTAAACATGGTGTCTGTAGGCTCAGCACAGCCCTGACCTGGATGTCCTGCCAGCTTGTCTCTCAGGCTGTGGATGGTCCCGGTGCATGAGATAGCTCTGCACCAGAAATGTCTTATGTAGAATTCAGGAGTGGGTCCATGTCCACTCCAGGGAAGTCTGGGGGGCCTGAGTAGCTCCAGCCCTCAGGGGATGTCCCACTTGGCCACGATCAGGCACCGTGGCTGGGACAGGAGCTCTGGCCTGTTGTTTTCCTGCTGGGGACACAGCTGCTTCCTGCCAGATGGAGGCACATGGCTTCCACACTCCAGGTGATGGAGGGCACACAGCCGAAGGGCAGGACCGTGGCCAAAGCGGGCACAGCCCCTGCCACCTGAGCACCCAGGGCAGGTCATGGTGCCCAGCTTTGCAAAGCACCCAGATGAGCACAGCGATAGGGTCTGGGGTGATGTAGTTCCCTAGCCCTGCACCGCAGTGGCCCCTGTGTGACTTCCCTCATCCATCTGACGTGGGTTAAACCGAGATGAACAGGCTTCAGGTGGGGCAAGGAGCGTGGCACAGCTCCACTACGGACCAAATTCATGCTGACAGACCAGGTCCCTGCAGGGGGGCTCGCCCCATGCCAGTCCCACTCGAGGGGTGCTGGGCCTGTAGGCAGATGGAGCAGCTGTTGATGGGCTTTCATAAATATTGGCATAAGCACAGCCTCGAGGAGGGGTCTGGATTTATGGCTGGCCTCTCCCTGCCTGGCTGAGCCCTGTCCTTCATTGTTCACCTGGAGCAAGAAATTATGGTCCCTGTGGGCTTGTCACTTGCTGGGTTTTGATGGACGCCTCTCCTAGGCAAATCCAGGTGAAGAAACCTGCTTGCTCCTTTTTAGAAGACAGTTTGCTGCTGACAAGAAGCAATAATGAAAACTTGGCTGATTAATATACTGTCTTCTTTGACATGTGTGCTAGAAATAGAAGATTGAATGAAAAGGTGATGATAAGCAGCATGATTAGAGACCCACAAGGGAAAATGACTGTGCAGTTCAAATTGGAGGCAGGAGAATACAACACCTGAGCCATGATTAAAGGTGGATCCTGCAATCTGTCCCTGTGTGGAGGCCACTGGCTTCTCTGCGATTTGGTATGTAATTAGAGTAATTACCCAGAGCTCACCCTAAGGAGCATGGTGGAACATCGTGTCGGGTTGTTTCTCTGGTGATGTGGCAGCTCCTTGTAAATCACTCTGAAGTGCCTGGGTGTGATGCTGAAGGAGCTGGCTGCAGGCAAGGAACCATCATCGTGCACCAGGTCCACCGCTCTGCAGGGCTGTGCTGGCTCCTGCACCCAAGCTGTGGGATGGAGTGAGCCTCAGCCCAGTAGCCCAGTGCACTCATCAGCAGATGTAGTGCCCAGAAATTAATTAGCTGGCAGTCATTTAATTCATGCTCCTCTTTCCCCCTCAGCCCTCCACATCAGCAGCGCCTGGCAGGCTGGGCTGCCGTAATCCCTGCTCCGTATTCAGAGCTGCATCTAATCCCTTCCAGCAGGCAGCTGCCTTTCCTCGGTCATTCCCGCTGCTCCAGTCTCAGCACATCCCTCCCAAACAGTCCCCTGCCACCTCTTCCCTGTGGCTTGGTGCTGTGCCACGGCACTGTGCTGCCCATCACTGGTGGCAAAGCAACTGGTGGTGTGATGATGCCTGCTCATTTTAATGAAGGCTAATGAGCCTGCCATGGTATGCTCATTATGGCAAGCCTGGATCCCCAGCATAGTCCATGGGCAACCACCCTGGGGTTCCCAGTGGAGGTTGGTTCCCATCCGAGCTCCGTGGGCTCAGCATCCCCTGCCTCCCTGCTTGGCGGGTGGCTGGGTGCTCCCAGCTGGAAAACCTCCCCATCTAACCCAGAGCAGCACGGGCAGGCATGACGATGGGGGAGATCCTGGGGACCCAGGAAGGTGCTGTGTGTATTTTGAAGCTCAAAGGGCAGAAGACTTTGTGCTCCATAAGCAACAGGGTGCAGACCGGCCAACGGCCCAGTTTTGGCAGCTCCTCTTCCCAACGGAGGAGATCAGCAGTGCTGGAAGTCAGGCTGTGACATTATACAAGGCCTGTATGTGGCTGCTCATCACTCCGCAGAAGCCATGCAGCAATCCTGCTTCCCAACCCCAGAGCATAACCTGCTGAACTACTACCTACTGCAGCCCATGAGAGCTTTCCTCCTCATGGCACTGCTTGTGGGGGACTCGGGACATCATCCCCAGGCAGGCAGGGAGCCAGCTCCGCAGAGTGCCCGCTTGGCCAGAGCTCATGGTGCTTCCCAGCACCGGATCAAGGGCGTGGTTTGTTTTCCTGTCTGTGGTGGAGCTCTGCTGGGAGGTGTTGATTAGTTTGGCTGGTTGCTAATTGCCACGAAGGGCCTGGCGCAGAGGCAAGAGGAAGGTCAGGGCAGCCTCCATGCTGGACTGGCTCCACTAAGCAAGGGGGCTCCAGCGCTGCTTGGGGAGAAGGGGTCCTGCTGGTGCTGAGGCTGGAAAAGCCCTGCTGCTGGAGGCTGGTTCCCTTTTAAACTCCATGGGCTGACACTGGTTTTGAATGAAACATGGCCAAACCCTTTGTGCTGTCCATCTGTCTCCCACATCTGCACCTCGCACGTAGAATGAACACAAAGACAAGATCACAACATCCAAAATGCTCCTTGGGGCCACAGCCCCACGGCAGCCACTGCTCACCACCTTTTCCTTAATTGCTGCTTTTTCCCCAGTCACCCACAGCTCTGCCCTGGGGCTCCTGCCTCAGCTTCCCCTGGCAAGGCGCCTGCATGGATGGGCAAGCACCCCTGGCCCTGTGCTGCGACATGGCCACACGAGCCAGCAAAAGCACCGTTCCACCCTCCTGTGCGACACCGCTTGTGCATTAGAGGCTGGAGAGGAGGAATGAAGAATGTCCCATAGCGCAGCCGGAAGGGACGCTCTGCATTTCGGGCCAGGCGTTGAATGAAGCTGGCCTGCGAGACGGTGAGGGCATTTAAAGCCCTTTTTGCGTACAATGTCTGATAACGATAAGCCTTCTAAAAAGATGATAGGTGCCCTTTGGTGCATTTTGTGAGGAAGAACAAGGCAGGAAGAAACACCAGCCTTAAATTACTCCAAAAGCTGACACTACCTTTAACATTTAATGTGCGAAAAGCCCATGTCCCGCCGCATCTTGAGAGAAGCCTCTTGCACTGTAAGTGGGACCGACAATGACTGGAGGTAATTCATGCCTCCTCCTGGTGGGTGCGAAAGCTGCCAGCAGATATTATCTTCCATTCTATCATTTCTCCCTCCAGAGGCATAGGTTCTCAAGGTGTGAACATAAATCCATGTAGAAAGCCCTGCTGTTGTCCTGATGTAGAATATTCTGTGGAGAACAAGAGCCCGGGCTATGGCATGTTCTGGAAGCAAGGAACCTCCAATGCTTGGGGCTTTCACCTGATCAGGCTGGATGCAGCACCATGTCTCGATTGAGTTTTGGGTTTTGATTTATAGCCAAAGACTCCTGATGAAAAGCCTCCCATGCAACACGCATGGGAAGTGTTTCTGTGGGCCTGAAACTGTTTATTGGACTTCATACAACCAGCAGCAGGTTTTTAGTTTCCTCTCAAGGCTTTAAAGATGGCACTCTTGGCAGGGATTGTCACCTAGCGTCATTCTGAAGGAGGAAAAAATAGCTGAGGCCTCCAGGATTAACTGCCCTTTCTGTGAGAAGCATTTGTCACTGCTCACACTGTGCTCTGCAACCTTTGTGTCTATCCAATGCCTGTGACTGAAGACCCAGGCTCTCCCTGAAAGCATTTCTTCCCCATCAAACACAGACTGTGCGATGCTCCCCCACGCATACAGTTTCTAGATCAACCGGGCCAGGAGCTTTGTGGTGCAGTACGCTCTGTGGGGCAGGGCATCGCTCAGGGCAGGCTGAAGGGGAGGACATGGGGGCAGCAAGGGGTGATGACTCTATATGTATCCTCAGAGCCCTGAGGAGCCCAGCTCCAGGAGAAGGGTCCCCAGGTGTGGGACCTCCCGGCACACTCTCAGCCTGGGTTTGCAATGCTCCCCAGCAACAGCTGCCCTGTGGACCAGGAGGGCATTGTGGGCCTTCCCAGGAGATGCTCCTGGAGCCTACCTGCTCCCTCCTCCTAACAGTGGTGCTCAGAAGCGGTCCACAGGCTTGGTGCTGGTGGGCTGGCGATGAGCCAAAAGGACTGAAATCGCATTTTCTCCTATAGCAGCGCAGCAAGGCGCTGCAGGGGGAAGGCAGGCAGCCCCACAGCCTTCCCCACACCAGCCAGGGGCAACAAACTGAAAATGGGGGAGGGCACTTCGCTGAAAATACCCCTCTGCTCTAATTTGCTTTGGTTGGACAAGGACAAAGCTGGCACCAGCAGAGGAATCACCACTGAGCAATCCTGAACAGCACTGAGGGGATCTTGTTCTCAGCATGGGAGTCAGGCTGCAAAACCCAGACCCTTACACACAAAGCCAGTGCAAACTTCGACAGAAGTTTGCCTTCTGCATGGTCCTACCACTTTCAGCATGGTCCTACCACCTTCTATGTGGTCCTACCACCTTCTGTGAGGTCTTACTATCTTCTGCATGGTCCTACCACCTCCCTGAGCCACTCTCCGCAGGGAGAGCCCACACTCTAATGCTGTGCTCAGGACTGGGCTTACCCGCTGAAGTTACTCCAGGTTTCTGCCAACCCAGGCAGGGAAGTGGCACGGCAAAGATTTATTTTTATTCATAACTATGGAAAAGCACATATCTTGCCCCCTAGCCCTCTGTTTCCTTGTGAAGACAATACCCAGCCAGGAGTTGTAGCAATGTAGGGCATGGCTGCTGGTTGCTCTGAGCTGCTGTTAAAGTTGTAGGAGACATGGGAGGCGAGCAGCAGACAAAAGTTACATGCATTGGACACAATTCCTTAGTTCTTCTTTTGTATGGAAAATAAACTATCAAAGGTTTGCTTTAAAGGAGCATTTTCTCTGATTGCTGTTGACACTCCCAGCTGTAGAAACATTAGAGTGTTTCCAACAGTTGTTAATGGCAGCTTGAAGGGAGAAGCAGCCATCCTCTGATTGTTTCCAAGACAGCACTGCCACTGAATTAACAATATTTGAATGAATAAAAAGTGAGCTACAAGCAAATGGTTTGAACTTCACTAGTATTTGCAGCTGATAATGGCACTGTGAAACCGGTGAGACACGGTCCTAATGGCACATGGAAAGCGAGGAGGAATGCTTGCTTCCTGCTGATTGCTGAGCCTGGGTGCCATGAATCACAGAATAACAGAATCACAGAATAATAAGGTTGGAAAAGACCTTTAAGATCATCAAGTCCAACCATTCTCATCCTAAACTAAACCATATCCCTAAGTACTTCATCTACCCTTTTTCTGAACACATCCAGGGAAGGTGACTCAACCCCCTCCCTGGGCAGCCTGTTCCAGGCCCTGACAACTCTTTCAGTGAAACATTTTTTCCTAACATCCAATCTAAACCTGCCCTGGCCCAGCTTCATGCCATTCCCCCTTGTCCTATCACCTGTCACCTGACTGAAGAGACCATCACCTATCTCTCTGTAACCTCCCTTCAGGTAGTTGTAGGCGGTGATAAGGTCTCCCCTCAGCCTCCTCTTCTCTAGGCTAAACAGCCCCAGCTCCCTCAGCCGCTCCTCATAGGATTTGTTCTCCAGCCCCTTCACCAGCCTGGTTGCCCTTCTCTGGACTCGCTCCAGGACCTCCATGTCCTTCTTGTGGTGAGGAGCCCAGAACTGGACACAGTACTGGAGGTGTGGCCTCACCAATGCCCAGTACAGGGGCACAATCACCTCCCCAGACCTACTGGCCACACTGTTTTTGATACAAGCCAAGATGCCATTGGCCTTCTTGGCCGCCTGGGCACACTGCTGGCTCATATTCAGTCTGCAGTCAACCAACACCCCCAGGTCCTTCTCTGCCTGACAAAGTGCAGTGGAAATAAAGGATCGTTTGATCTTGAGGGTTGTGCAACAAAATTCTTCAACTGCCCTTCCTCATTATCAGAAGAACTTTGGGATTACAGGGAAGGTTTCGTTCTTTCAGCTCCACATACATGGAAATGCAGAGGCGTGCCCTGACGAGCCACTGATCTTTGTGCTTCACCATCAGCCACGATCTGAAGACGCTTCCCAGCTCAGAGACACTTCCTGGTGCATGAAGTGAGGGCTGCTGAGCTGCACCGCTTGGGACAGGGATGGTGGGAACCAGGCAGAGAGGCTGCCGATGCCCAAATCCTCCCTGGAGCTGCTGCCCAGCCCGCCTGGCACTGCAGCCCCCTGCAGTGGGTGCGCTCACCAAGACCTTTGGTATCGCTCCTCGCCCAGGACTCCCATCTGAGATAAACGCAGCTCTAAAGGGAAGGAGCCTGGCGCAGCTCCCGTGTGCAGCATCTTGCGTGGGTGCAGGGCAGCATCTGCTGACCCTTGCCGGCTGCGCCAGCCCTGCTGCTGCTGACACTGTGTGCGCAACCTCAGCGATGAATCGCCCTGGCGCTGCAACCTCGGGGCTCACCCATTTATCATGTGCAGTGTCATTTACCATTTCAGCCTAAACGCTGTCTCACCTAACGCTGCAGTTGTTTGTAGGGTCTCAGGTTGAAGCCTCCCCTCTCCTGGGGCAGGCGCCTGCGCCCTCCCTGCCAAGATGAGCCTCTTAACTCGCCCTCAGATTTACAGGACCCTTCATTACATCTGCAATGCACCTTATGGGGTATTTTTTGGGGGGGTTACAAAAAACCCCAAAGTAGTTAAAAATAATGGGGTTTGATCTGAGTGAGCAAAACTGCAACATCTGTTATCTGAAGGGGAAATGAGGGAAAAGCAAACAAACTTGGTTCTGAGCTAAAGCTAGGCAGCAGCAGGGCACACTGCTCAGTGAGGGGACCACCAGGTCTCTGGTTTCTGCAAGGCAGAAGTGAACGGACCCACCCTTGCCCCTGACAGAAGGTCACTATTCTGTAAGCAACTATAAAGGGCTTGGAGAGTATCAATTACAGTTTTCCCACAACCAATCCACAAAAAGCGAAGTTATTTTGAGAAGGATAAATGTAGCTGAGACCATCATATGTAATTCATGTTTGCCCACAGCATTCCTGCTCTGCTGAGCATCATCCTGGCCAAGATGTGACTTTGGGGGCAGGGGGGCTTTGCTTTCTAATGCAGCTGCTTCCCCAGGAGAGCCTCTGACAGCAGGAGGTCCCCCAGAAGCATGCCCTGCCACCCTGCCGTGCCGCTCGGGGTCCCCTCATGCATCCCTGCCACAAACCCTGCTGCGTGTCCCCAGGACCATGTATTTCCCGGTGTGTGTGCAGTGCTCTGGCTACCTCTGAGCCACTCATCCTGCCAGAGCAGGGCGGGCATCGCTCACCTGTGAGGGATGTGAAAATGAAATGGGGAAAAGAAGCCACATCCCCCTAGGACAACTGGTTCTCTGTTCAGCATCCTGTCCCCACAAGTCCGGGATGTTTGGGACTGGCAGCTGAAAGAGGATGGCCAGAAAATCTAGAAATCCCCCCTGGCTCCATGTCAGACTGGCTTCTCAGACTCTTGTTTCTTTTACCCCTCTAAAATCAGACCACTGTGGTCCCTTTGGGGGAGGCTTGGCTGAGCACAGGCTGCAGAAGCTTGCAGGAGGAGCTGCAGAACTGCGAACACTGCTGACTTCGGACTGGGGACCACTGGCTCCAGTGCTGCCAGTGCCCGCTCAGCCTGCCTGATGCTCCTGCCCAAATTCGGCTGACACGTTTATTTGTCAGGAACCTGGAACTCTGTTTTTGTGACAAGCATATGAGTGCCTTGGCACTCCCTGCTCAGCCCAGCATTATTTAAATGCTTCCCTTATCATTATTATTCAGTAATGCCTCCTATTACACACAGCTCTTGAAGGAAGGAGTATAGGAAGAACTTTGTGCATTTTACATCCTCGTTCTTTGCTGGAAAAGCTTTACTGAAGTGTTGACTGGCAAAAGAAGGCTAGTGGCATCTGCTGAAAAACGTTTTGAGGTTTACAAGTAATGACTCACAATAGGATATTTCATTGCCTTTAGTTCAATAGTGCTGACTTCTTGCATTTCCTATTTTTGCAGTGTCCGCTGCCTTGAAAACATGAGATGCTGGTGTGCCAGCATGGGCCCAGTGTGCTGGCCTCCAGTTTCTCTGGCACTGAATGGTATTTTCTTCTAGATCAGTTACTGCATCTTTTAAGAAGATGGTGTCTAAAGCCCTGTTCACTGCACTCTTGCTCCAGGTTAAACCTTTTTGACCTGGAAAATTTACTACCTGGTGAATGTTACACCAGTTTTCCTATCCTTTTGCCCACCCTGGAAGTCGAGCTGCTAGCTCAGAGTTGCCAGCCTTCTCCTTTGAACCCTGGCACAGGACTAGCACCCTCCTTGCCTTCTGCACAGGCATTGTAGTTTGTATCTGATATTTAACTGCAACATCCCCAGGTCTGCTGTTGTGCATCTGCTGAGTGCAGGGGTTTATAGTGCCAGGACATCTTTTGCAACTACCAGACAAAAATTGCTGCTGGACACCTCTGCATCACCAAGAGTTTCTCCACCTGCTGAGCACAACCCCTTGGGTTATGCCCTTCTGCACCCACACTGCCTGGCATCTGCTGCTGATGGATTTTGTTCCCATCTCATTACCTATCTGCTGTGTAGCACCCACATTTTCTGCAGCTCTTGAAGCTGGCTCTGCATCCCCCTCTCCTGAACGGCTCGGTGGTAGGTTCTGCTGTGTCACCATTCCTCACCCCCACCATTTTCCAGGTAATGTTTTTTGGCAGGTTTTGCCACAGGACCACAGGGCCTGTCGGTTCAGCTAAACATCCTTTACCTGGGCAACTCTCTGTGCCCCGTTCCACAGCTGAGGAGCTCAGTCTCACATACCTGTGCATTCCTCCCCTGTTGCTGCTGGTGTTTGGAAGCACTCCGTATAAAAACTTCTCTCTTGAGCACCGTAGATCTTGCTGGAAGGGTCTGACTTTGCTGTGCTTCTCAGGCAGCCAGAGAAGTCCTCCAGCATAGAAAGAGATGAGCTTGAAAGTAAAAAGCACATGGAAAACGCCCCACCACTTTTCCTTTCTGACACAGTGCCTAGAGCCCCATGTGTCACAGGGCATCTACAAGCGTTTTGTTCTCAAAACTGAGACTGTCCTTGATGCTTAAAAGGCTCTGTTTACCCAGACCAGCTCCAAGGAGGGGATGTGTAATGACAAAGGCCCTGAACCTCTCAAATAGCTGCAAAACACACTTAGACGAGCGGTCTGCAGGCGATAAATGGAGATGCATCACGCAGCGCCTTCGGTGAGCAGGGCTCTGCGTGCAGCCTGTGCCTCGCACGGCTCTGGGGCTGTCACTGGCAGAGTCACAAATTGCTGGTAAACGACGGCCAAGCGGGAGCAGGAGAAGCTGGCGACGGGGCTATGCTGGAGAAGGCTGGCACTGGGGACAAGTGACCTGTCAGGGCTGCAGGGTGCCAAATCCAGCCGGAGTGAGCCAGGAAACAGAGCTGGAAGCTGCCCATCTGTTCTCAGGGGAGCTGGTACCCCAGGGCATGGTTTCCTACCTGCTACAACAGCGGTGTGAGCAACATCTGCACCCTGAAAAACACATCTGGCTCTCAGGAACATCCCTCAAAGCGCTGAGCATCCCCTTTCCCAGGTGGGCAACATGGAAGCCTCCTGCCCGTGCCAGACCTGTGGCCCATTCCCAGAGCTCCAGACTCTGCAAATTGCCTAACTTAACACCTAGACGTTGGGTACAATACAGCTAATTCCCACAAAATATCCTAGCAAGGTAATTTGCTCCGAGTGCTCCCCCCATTAGCAGCTGGTTAGCGAATAAATAATTTCCAGAGGAGAACTGCATAAACCGAACCCTGATGGCGCTGAAAAGGCCGGGCAGCAATTTCTTAGCAATTACTAATTACAGCCACGGAGGCTCATGACAGTCAGATTCGGAGCTACTGAAAACCTGGCTGAAATATTCCCAAGCGAGGTGCTAGGGAACGTGTCCCTCCGGGGCTCTGCAAAGCATTTGAGGAAAAGCTCACAGAACAATGTAGCAACCTCATAAAAATCCATGTTAGGAGGAGAAACCTGCAGCTGCCAGCCTGCATCCCAGGCTCATAGCTCTTTTTCTTGCCTCTCCCCGCTTTCCCTCAGGGCAGACTTCTCGCTGCCCCGGGGCTTTGCTTGCAGGCAGACGGGTGCTTGGGGCTCCCTCACATTCTGGTGGGGCCAAGCGTTTCTTAGGGGAGGCAAAATAATAGGCTGGCCTTGTTTTTTGTGTGTGTGTTTTGTTTTTTGTTTTGTTTTGTTTTGCAGAGTCAGGAACTCCATCTTAGCCCTTGAGCCCCTTGTTATGGTTTGTGTTATTCTTGGCACGCTGACCAGAGCGCGCTGGGTATGAATAGCAGAGAGCTGCAAAGTAAATACTGTATCCTCTGGGAGAGCGGAGAGGGGAGGGTGGTTGTATTGCCTAATGCAGCACCCCCAGTGCCTGTTTGGGTTAGGCTTACAGTAACTGCTCCCTAGGTGAGCTTGTACCACCAATCCATCGTTTCAAATGGGAAAGAAGGACAAATGAGTCGGAGAATAAACACTGACAGCATTATGAAATGCAGGAGAGGAGAGCAGAAATCCCTGGGAGCTCAGGCATGGGGCTGAAGGCAAAGCTGGCTGGAAAATCGGGGATACCGTGTGCTTCACAGGCAATTCCTCAGGAGTGCTGAACAATACAGGAAAATAAATTGAATTTTCTCCTTAGGCTCAAGCTACAGAGCTGCTTTCCACACCACAATCTTCTACAAAGAGTGCAAGGAGACAGATACCTCTCTGCTCTCCTGCCTCCTTCTCTCTCCTGGAAAAACACAGGGCTCGGCATGAGCAGAACTTTGCTATGAGCATGTGGGCGACAAGACAAGGAGGAGGAAGCCCAAAAGGCGCCACAGATGAGCTCCAGGCTGAGTAACCTTAGAGTAAAACCTGCTGCTCCCTTTCATGGGCCCCAGACAGGGCCCCTGCAGCCCTTCCATGGCTGCACTACCCATGGCCCACAGGGCACAGCCCCATGCCCTGCAGCCAGTCCGTGCTGGTCTGCCACTGTGATCACAGCAGTGCCCCCCCACCTGCCACTGACCTGGGGCTGCCTTTCACCCACCATGTCTCCAGAGCGGCACCAACCAACCTAAAACTGGGATCCCTTCTGCTAGGCTGGTCTGAGGACACAGTGCCAGTCCCTGGAGACCAGGAGCTGGCTGTCAGCCCCCAAGCTGCTGCCACAAGGTCACTGCAGCAAAGCCCAGATGCCCAGTAGCAAACTGGTGCTGTTTAATGCTTTCCCAGCACTTTTTCCTGCATGCCTGCTGGCAGGCACCAGTGCTGGTTGTGATGGCCCCAGGCCAGTGTCACAGGGCCCAGGAGGGGATGCTCAGGTCTAACCAGGGATCCAGGAAGGATGCTCAGGTTTGACCTCATGTGCCTGGAACAGCCTCTGCCTGACGCAGGGCTGCACAGCAGGAGGTTGGCAGAGGGTGAGGAGGGATGGGCTGGGAAGTCCCCATTCTTCCAGGAATGCAGGAAGGGCATAGGGTGGCCCTGCAGTCACCAGCTGGCTGGGCACCGAGCACAGGCTGAAGCCTCCCCAGGCAGGCAGTGCCTGCAAGGATGCTGCTACCCCAGCCAAGCACAGCAAGCTCCGCTTCTGCCCCGAAGAGGCCCTGGCAGCAGCACCCTTTGAAAAGGCTGAGCGGGCAGCCCAACGCCAGCCAGCCCCAGGCTGCTACAGCAGCTTCTGCAGCTGAGCTCATTAGTGCCTGCAATCATCAGGGCATGAAGGGGAGATAATTACACAGGCAGCATCGCCCTGGAGGCGTGCAGGGTCTATATATAGTGCTGTGTGGGTCCGTGCTGCCTGCGGTGCTTAGTCACAGCCCTGGGGACCATGCAGGTCAGGATGGGGCAGGCATTGCAGCACAGAGAACTGTGCTGTTGGGCTGTCTGCAGTGCTGGGGGGAAACCACCCTGAGCTGAATCAAATGTTTCACTTACTATGGTTTTCCCAGCTGAAAAAACACAGCCTGTGTCCCAGGGGGCTGCCATTTTGAACAAAAAGTAAAGGGGAGGTTTTGGAAGTTTTTTAAATTCCAAGGCAAAAGGTTTCAGCCTGGGACCACAAAGGGGGAAAGGTGCTCCCAACCCCAAGGAGAGCATACCCTGGCCACAGGAGCTCCAGGGGCAGCTGTGGGGCAGCGGGCACCCAGTCCCATGCAGCCCTGACTCCCAAGGACAGCAGTCTCAGTGTCACCCAGTGGCAATGCCACCCCAAACCCGTTGTGGTGTTTTTGGAGCCATCTCAGAGCTGCTCAGCCCCAGGAAGAAGCTCTGCTTGCTCATTGCCCCTCTGCAGCTCAGGGCCAGTGACATGGGCTGCCTGGCCTGTATTTCCAGCATGGCACTTTCCAAAACAATGGTGAGGTCCTGTCCTAGCACGCGACACGTGTGTCACCAGTATCCCCAGCATGCCCCAGCTGGTGAGCGCAGGGCTGAGTCCTCACAGTGACAAGGTGGGCAGGGCAGGGGCTGTGCACATGGGGCAGCCCAGGGAGCTGCTCGGGGCAATCACAGGGGCCTCAGGACATGCCAGGTGGTGACGAAGCACCGATGCCAACCTTAGTACCATGACACTGCACCAGGAAGCCCTGCCCTCTCTCCATTTTTCCCAGCAAGCTTGGGAAAGCAGCATGGCACTGCCAGGGCAGGGCTGAGGTGGGCAGCTCCTGGGGCTGCCCCCACCCAGCTCACCCAAACAGGAGAGTGGGCTCCAGCTGAGCACACCTTCCCTCCGAAGTCCCCAGGAGAGCGCGTGCTCTCCGGGCATGGCTCTGGCCAAGCCACGACAAACCCTCCCCATCCTTTGGGGCGCATCATCATCGTCCATCGCTCACTACAAATCCTGCCCTGCAGCAGCTTCCAGCACCCCAGCTGACTCCCTTGCCTTTCCCAGTAGGGCACCCCAGGTTTTGGTGAAAATGTTGATCTAATACAGCAGGCTACCGCTTCTTTCACTCGCCTGTATCACCTCTCTGCTGTGCGTCCCCCGGGGATGTAAAAACTTAACGCAGCGCTAAACGGATGGGGTCAGCAAACCCGGGAGGGCAGGATCAGGGAGCAGAGCGCTCGTGCCTGAAGGCCGCTCATTCACAGCGCGGGCAGTTCCCGGCTCCTTCCAAGCCGACCCTGGCTACAGTGACGGCCATCTTGTTTTAGCACGTGGTTTGTGTGCCAGCCCGTGTGCTTGGCATCACTCGGGACAGACGCGGGGTAATGGCGGTGATAAGCTATGTGGGGCACCACAATCAACTGCCTCACAGATAAACACCGGCTGCTCTTTAATCACGATAAGCACAAACCTCCTGTCGCACGGGGCTTCAGCTCTGTCCCAAAAAAACCAGTGGAGCGGTTTCACATCTGCAGTTTTATTCTCGTACAAAAGGTTAAAGGCAAAGCTAAAAAATGGACCTATTGGTAGACGCTCGCTGAACGCTTTTAAGACAAGACAGGGCAGTAAAGCTTTTATTGCCAGAAGAACCAATGGGAGGCTTTAAAGCTCATCTAGCATCCAATTTTTGTTTGTAAGTAACCTGACTTGCAGCAGCTTTTCAGTCTTTAAAACCCTCTCACCTTTCTGGAATGCTTCAAAAGGAAGGTGACCTGAGGACAATGTCTGCTCTCCAGAGGGACCAGACAAATGCTCTGCGCGAGGTGCAGAAATGGGACACTAAGGAACACCAAACCAAAACCCAGCTGCCCGGCTGCGGACTCCAGCTGACCATTAGACACAACAAGGCTGCACAGCACCCTGCCATGTGCAAAAGCAGCGGTCACCTAATGGCCCCTTGGTTGTCCCCACAGCCTGGTGGCTGCGTCACACAGATGGGCACCACAGACCTGAGCCCAGGCATAATGACTGTGAGTGTCCTGTCCCAATTACTGGACTGTGCTTCCTCCAAGATGGGTGAGGCTACTGGCAGTGGGATATTAATCACTCCCAGGATCCCCAGAGATACCCCTGGGATGCAGCGGATGAGGGTTGGCCCCCCTTCCTGAGGGATTGTTGGTGCAGCCACTACAGCTTTGCAGGGCTCGCTGCAGTCAGAGCTGCTGGAAGGGGCATTGGGCGCCCTAGTCTTCAGGAATTGGGGTGTTGCAGTTCCCGTGGTAAATTTTGACCTCACCCTCGCACTGGAAGTACTGGTTGAACACGTCACTGTATCCATGGTCCTTCCACCAGGTGCAAAGCTGCCGGTTCCATGTGCAGTCAAGCACGTGGAAGAGCTCTGGGTGCTCCATCCCCACCATGGTGAAGAAATCCTGGTCCCCGAGGTGGCCTTTGAAGTGGTACTTCTCCGTCAGCTTTTGCACCACGGTGGGCTCCAGCAGCTGGTTGTAAAGCTTGGACTGCCTCATGGCTTCCAGGTTCAGGAGCAGGACACCACTGTTGAAGCCAGGCAGCCCATCAGGAGGGGGCTCCCCCACTTTGGTTTGGGGGTTTTCGCGGCGGTACTGCCAGAACGTGTGTCTGCAAAGAGGGGAAAAACAGGAACAGGGGAGTCAGGAAGTGCAGCCTTAAGAGCAGCCACCTCAAGTCTGGGCAGGTCTGGATTACTACACAGGATCTACCACCCACCCAAGGGATCTCACAGTGCCAGTCTTCTGCTGGCTGCAGGCACCCAGCCTCCCACAACCACCTGGTGCTTCACGGGCTGCAGCTCTCTCCATCCCCCTGCACAGGATATCGTCCAGACCTCAAACCACTCTCCTGCTCTCCTAAAGCCCCTTTTGTTTTTTCCAGCATCACTCTGGTGAGCCAACAGAACGGAGCATCGCATGACTGCTCACACAGCTGTGTGGGGTGGTGAAACCACATCCTCTGTGCCCCCATGTACCAGAAGTGCCCCCATGGCTGGTACACACCAGGAAAATGTCCTGCAGTTAATGGAATCTCAGCAGCAGAGCTCATGGCATCATTATTGTTTGATGACGGGGAGCTCCAGATCAAAGATGAGCCCCAGTGTGAAGCTGAGCAAAAGGAAGGCTTGAAATAAATCTGGCTGGCAGCAATATTTCTTCAAAATAAAAATAAGTGATCCAGCGGCAACATCTCGTTAGCTAAATAAGCACTGCCTTCAGCATGAGCAGCTCTGGGAAGGCTCAGCTTGAGCAGCTCTGCCAGACACGATCTTCACTAGCTCATTTCCAGCTGCCGAGGAGAAGAGAGTGGTGTGAGTCCAGCAATACACAAAGTAACTCCGGAGGGAAGAATTTAGACTACCAAAACAAGAGCCCAAAAAAGTCTCTGGCTCCTTCCTCAGCCCTGGGGTGGTGAGGACACCCCGCCATACACACACTGGCTGCTCCCACTTGCAGGAAATGAATTCATTACTCAAGCAGCTGGGGTTGAATCTGCCCCAAAAATCGCTCCCATTCTGAGCGAAACCCTTGTGCCCCTGAGCAGCATCCTCTGCTACAAAGCCAGGGAGCCGTGAGCTGGCTGAGCCTGTGGTTGGGAAGAGGGCAGGAGGGACCCATGGCACCCACCCCACCATCTGACAGCTCAGGGGTGCCAGCCCTCTGCTCTCCTTCCAGCCCTAGCACTTCAGGCAAAGCTACAGCAGGTTTTTTTGCACCTTGCTGTGAAGAAGTCAGGAAGAAACCCTGTTAGAAAGAGTAAGCCAAGCCTGCCCCCGGTTCCTCTCCACATGTGTCAGACACTGACCGAAGCCTCCATGCACCTGCAGGAAACAATTTGTTGGTACGTGCCATGGATTTAACACCAGCAGGTGTGAAGCTGTCCCATGCTTGGAAGCTGAAGCTGGGCTAATTCAGATGCAAGAAGGTGCAAGGACATCACCCCCGAGACAGCTCTGGGGTCACAGTGGGTACTCCCCCACTGGGAACATCTTAATTGAATTTCTTCTTGTAAGCAGCTGTGTTCACCCCTAACAAGCGCTACCTGAGGGAATTCTATGGCTTGTGTGAGACCAGGCACTAAATTCACCCTCTGGCCTGTTCTCTGGATCCCGTGAGGAGCCACAAGCTGTGAGGAGCCTTGCCCAGTTGAGAGCAGACAGGAGGAGAGCCAGGATTCAGCAGCCACCACAGAATTATCCCAGCAGAAAACATGGATCTATTAATAATGACAACTGTGAGCACCTTTTTTATTTCCCCATCTGGAGAGTCAGTCAGGACTGTTGATCACACAGCATCCCTTCCTTACAACTTCCCATTCAGACGCTTCAGATTCAAGGCTCTGAAATGTCTCATTTCATTAATGTGCTCCTTTTTGCCTGGTTCAGGATGGAAAGGGTTCTTCCAAGCGCCAGTTTCCCATGGAAGGGAGGCTCAGTTTGGGAGCAGGCGCCTGCACACCTCCTGGGGAGGTGGAGCAGAGGACTCCCTGCCTCACTGGAGCCTGTGGGCAGCAGCGCTCCTTTGATCTAAAGGGCAAGGAAGAGATAAAAGGGCTCTGCCAAAGCAAAGAGCAGTTATGTCTCGAGGACAGGCACCAGGCCACTGCAAGATGACTTGTGGATGCTAATAAGAAAAGCAAAGCACTCTCCACACACCTTCAAAGAGAAGTTCAACCTGCAGAGATGAGACCCAGCCTTGCACTGATCAGCCTCCCGGGGTGCTCAGGGCCAGGGGTCTGAGCAGGGACTTGCTCAGCCGACCTCTGCACACTCTGCTCCCTCTGCTTCTCCGTAGCAGTGCCAGGGAAGCTATCCCCATGCCCCAAAAATCAAGCTGTCAGGAGGAAGGGGTGCAGTGTCACAGAGGGAGGTGTCTTTCCAGCTCCATAGCAGTGGGATTAACTCTTTTCACATTCTTACCTCCAAAAACATGCTGCCCAAGCTAACGGACGAGAGCACAGCCTCTGCAAACAGCCAGAATAGGAAAAAAGCAAGTGCCCAAGCCCCCGGCATCCCCAGGCCCTGGCGAGGTAAAAGCAGATCCCTATCAAATGACTCAGTTTTTCAGCAGAGCCGTTCCCCAGCGGATTACTCGGCGACAGCTGATAACGAGAACAGAGCAACGTGCCCTTTTCTGTGGGGAGAGGAGACAGACTGACAAGCAGCAATTGTTTAGCCCTTCCTCCCAGTGCTGGTGTGATGGAGCCATTCTCCCCCGGCCGTGCGCAGGGACCACAGAGGAGCGGGATTGGGGGGCACAAGGCCATCCCCAGGGAGTGATGCTGGGGCAAAATCCAGGATGCAACGAGCTGCATGCGGCTCCACAGCACAGACATCTCAGGAACCTGCTCGCAGCATCACGCCACAGCCTTTCCAGTGCTGGGCTCCAGCCAACCGAGGGAAAGGTATTTTGGCAGGGCTGCCAGTAGCATCTGTTTAGCTCAGCTTCTGTCCTTCTAGCAGAGGGTTTTGGCACTGTCCCTCTGCAGGGGCCAGGACAGAGAAGACCGTGGTCAAAAGGCACCTCCACCCAGCTGGAAGAGGAAGGAGCAGCGGGTATTAGAGCATCATTGTCTTTGGAGGAGGCAGAGCTGAGGCAACACAGTGAAGAGCCAAACAGCTAACCCAGCCTGTGCTCTGCTGCTCTGTCCTGCCTGACATCGGCCCTTGGCATCTGGCTGAAATTTTGGCAAAACATGGAGGGAAAAAATCCCAGCATGCTGCCAGGGTGCAGGGAGGGACTGGGCTGCTGGGGGTGCAGCCCCCCCGAGACAACCACTTTCCACTAAGGAACCAAACCTCTGGTTGAACGCAATGGAAAGGCGGTGCAGGCAGACCCGGTGTGCCACCAGCCCTGTCTCTGGAGTGCCCTGTTCCCCACTTCCCCAGCAGCAACAGCCAGGGCAGGAAGGCAGCCCGGAGATGCCGGCCACCAGCGGGATGCAATGGGGCAGGAAGCTGCTGGCCAGGAGAAGGGGAGGAGAAAGGAAGAGGAGGCATTTCAGGCTTTTGTTAATTGCCCTGGCCCCTCTAGACAGGAGGGGAAAGAGGTGACCCTGGGCCCCTGACCCCATAGCAGGGTGCGGGGGAGCCCTGTGGGACCTCTGCCATGAGCGCCCGCCCGCAGCCCCGATGGGCTTTGCTTTGAGGAGCTGTTTATAAACAGAGCCGGCGTGTGCTAGGAAACATCTGGAGAAGAGCATTTCCAACCATTCAAACGCCAGGCCCAGGCAGCCCAGATAAAAAAAACCTCAGCTTCCACCAGGACTTCCCTTGCTGGCCCTGCGCAAGGCACTCCGGCTGCACCTCCCCTGACTCACTGCCTCCACCGGTCTCATGGACACCGGCCACGAGCTCCAGCTTGCAGAGCGTCCCCTGCACCCTTTACAGGGTCTCTCTGGGGCCAGCTGCCAGGGTGAAAGGGAGTGCTCCACCTACCATCTGTGTTCTGCGGGTCCGTCTCTTGCTTTCATGCATGGCAAGGGGCAGGTGCTGGGTGGGGTGAAGGCTTTGTTCAAACCCATGAACTTCCACTGGCTTGCTTCAGTTCAGCACCATGGGGACACTTTGTCACTGAGCCACTTCCCTGGGAGTCAGGGACTGGGGCACCACGAGCCAGGGGCACAGAAGGGAAGTGGGGACTGCCGTCCCTCTCTGCCCCACTCCGACAGCAGCCCCGACAGCCCAAACACCAACTAAACCAACAGGTGCACGCTCTCACTACCTCTAAATGCGCGTTTCAGTTCCTGAGCCAGAACACAGGCGCCTGATGGCACTATCCCCACTGCAGCGGCTGGCGAGCACCGCTGGTCCTGGGCAATAAGCTACAAGGTGTGAGCGTGCTGCGAGCATGCTGTGCTCCTCTGCTCCGTGCTGCTGCCAGTGCTCCCCGGGGTGGGCAGGAGGATGTGATGCGTGGCTGCGGTCCCACCGCGCAATCCCCAGCCAGGCTGCCCACCTGCCTGGTGCCCAGCTCCTGTGGGGACCTGGCTGAGGAGGCAGGTGGGATGGAGCCCCAGTGGGATGCTCGTGTTTGAGATGAGGCGGGGAGAGAGCAAACAGAGGGGGTAAATGATTGTAAGGGCTTCTGGGAACAACACATACAGGCTTAAAAGCAACCTGGCTGCTACAGCAGCCTGGAAGACCCCCTCATAGGGGCTGCTGTCCCGCCCAGAGGAGAGGGCACAGGCAGTAGAGGGAAGAGTGACGGCACAGGGATGACTGTCATCCATCCAAGGGATGATTGTTGCTTCCCCCACTTAATCCTCAGCAAGAAGTAAGAGCACAGCCAAGAAACCACCCTGCACCCATCCCTTGGCTAAACCTCACTGTGGCTGGCAGCTGCCCCCTTACCACCTCTCTGTTAAGCCAAGATCAGACCTCAGGAAAAGGCCATCTCCACTTCCTCCAGCTCCCACCACATCGCTGCAGCAAAGACAGGCCCTGCCGAGTTTCTGCTGCCGCCAGAGGGAGGCAGACACCCCAGGGCTGTACCCAGAGCAGGATTCGACCCACACTGCCCCTTCCCACGCCGGCACTGCTGTACCTCAGCTGGGTGAGCTCAGCCCCGCTGCGGACAGAGGCTTTGCAACAACGCGACCCTTGTTGCTGATTGCTTGTTTCCCAAATGCAAACGCTGAGTGCCTACGGGAGCTGGAGTGGCTGGGTCAGTACCAGCCTGGCCCAGCGCCCCTTAGCTGAGGCCAAGCGGCTTGTGCAACACAGGAAATCCCGGCTCCCCACTTCCTGTGAGCACCCTGCACCCCATGATGTGCAATGCCATCGCCAATACAGCAGTACCCCCACTCTGTATGGAAATACATCACCCCAGGGCAAATCAACCCTGATTCTCGGCCTGGGACAACGGGCGGGGTGCGTTGAGGTGCACACCAGAATTCCCTTACCCTCCTCTGATGGGTTCAGAGGGAGGGTCCAGCTCCGGCAGGACCTCCAGCCCTCCCCTGGAAAATGCCGACGAATCGATGGACTAAGCTCCTCGCTGAGGACATCAGTAACTCCTTAATAAACTCCTCCCGCACAGCACTGATTAGGTCTGGTCTCTGCTCAGCCCGGTCTGCATGCCAAATGTTTAAAAGGCCCAGATTTAGAGCCACAGATTGATTCCCAATGATTACATTTCTGTGAGGACTTAGCAGCCCAAAAATGGGCATGCTTAAATAGACGATTAGCAGTAACTTGTGAAAGCAGCTTCTTTGGAACAAGATTTTCAAGGCCAGCCCCTCTCCTCCCAATTTTGCACCCCACTCTGGTGCAAAAATGACCCTCTGAGTAGACATAGAACCATAAATGCTGTCTGGGTCACATCAGTTTCCTTCCGTCTATAGACCGAAGGCCCGTGGCACTCACTGTGGTGCAGAGCTGTGTGTGTCAGACCATCCGCTCCTTCAGCACCTGGTGGCAGCCTGTTCCGGGGACACTCTAAAACACCGTGGGCCTAATTATTGCCGAAATGGCAGATTTCTTTAACAAGTCAGAGTGGACGCTGCTCCAGCAGCACTCTCCTGCCTGTCTCAGAGTCATGGGCATCCTCTCCCAGGCCACCCTCAACCGCTGATGGGACTCTCAGGAATAGGGGAGATGTTCCCCCTCCACTGCTGCTGTGGGGAGGAGAAATAAAAGGCGTCCATCTCTGTCTGGGAGTCCCAGCCGTGGGACGCTGCACTGCCACAGGGGTCCTGGCATGGGGGAGAGCTGCCTCTGAGCTTTGGAGAGCAGATGGGTATTGTAGGAACCCCTCCAAAGGACTGCTGGGAGCTTCCCTGTGCAGCCCCAGCACTGTACTGCTCCAGAAACCACCCCAGCTATGTAGCAAACCCTCTCCATTTCCTGCTTTTTGTTTGTTTGTTCCTCCATCAAAGGGCTTCAGGCTCTTGGAAGCTGCTTTTGCACCAAGTGCTGGTGAGGAAGCCCTTGGCTGAGTGGCAACAGCTGCCCTCCGGCTGCCAGAGCGGCCCCATCCACTCCTCCTGGCCCCCTTCTGAGTGCTCAGCCCCAGCTGTCACCTTCTAAAGCAGATTCAAGAGCCAGGCTTGGCTGGTTGGAGACCTCTGCTCGCAGTAGAGCCCAGACTCTCCTCTCTACCACACTGCGAGACCTTCACTCGGGTGCTAGGAATCACAAATACCTGTGCCATGCAGGCCAGCTTGAGCCTTGCCACAGTCAATCAACAGCACTTGTCTTAGCAGCCCCAAACCAAGCTGTGACCTCCCAAAAAGCATTGTTGACCAGCATGGGCCTGCTCTTTCTTCAGGTCATGCTCTCCCATGAGCAAAAAGCAACCACTGAAGATGAGAGGTTGTGAAAATACCCAGCTGGATCTAACCACCTGCTCACAATGCAGAGCATGCAGGGGCTGATGATCTACCAGTGCAGCCAGGTACTCCAGCAACTCCAAGATGCCACCGCTGTGACACCTACCTCTAGACACTGAAACCGAGACATTCAGGAGCTGAAATTGAGAAGCTGAGGAGTTGAAGCCAAGTGCATGTACAGTAACTGATACGTGCTCACCTGACACACCCCAGACTTGTGTGCTCTGGCCAGCAAATAAAATCCCATGCAAAGTCATGACAAACTTCTCAGGCAGCCCTTGCAAGTGAGCACCACCACCCATGTGTGCTCTCTGCAGGACAGCAAAGTCCTTGGAGGGAAGGCTCAAACCCATGCTTGAAGACTCCTGACTGCCTTACTCACACACAAGTGTCTTGGCTGGCAGAAAAAGTCATGTCTGTAATGGCCAGTATCTCCAAAGGGCCAGTTAACAGTATTAATATTATTGATAGTCTTTGTGCTAATCAATGCACAGATTAGTTATCAGATCTGGCAAACGTACCATTTTTAAACGACGTTTCAAGTTTGCTTGGTAACGGGAGTGAGCGCAACAGTCCCTGCACAGTAATGATGTGCACAGACACAACCAAGAAACCCCTTGACCTTCTTGGATATTTTTTTATCAGACAGTAATCCTGAATTCCTGAAATCAATCCTCCTGCCAGTTCCTTGCAGGTTCTGCTTGTTCTGTAATTCTGGTTGCTTCTTGGCAGCTGTTGCTAAAGAATTCCAGGAGCCATTTCCCCTACACATCAAACAGCAGCACTTGCTACAAATCAAGTCAAAGCCTCAAAACCCCAAGCGTGTCGGGCTCGGCTCACAGGGCTGTGGGCAGCAGCAGCAGCATGGCCGTGCCTGGCAGGACACAAATTCTCTTGCCTTCAATCAGCGAGGGGCTTGGGAAACACAGAGCTGGTAGCGGCAGGCAGCTCCCCACTCCCCTGGCCCAAAAGCACTTAGAAAAGAGCAAAGTCTCCAAATCAGGGCAGCCTGCCTGCATGAGATGCCCACAGACTCATGCAAACTCAGGCAGAAGGACCTACCTGCTGGAGATAGTTATCTCCAGCTCTGGAAAGCTCCATCCCAGGCAATGGCTCACCTGCACTGACATATCTTACAACCACCACCGCTGCCTCAGCTGATACGCAGGGAATCCAGCTGCTGCTCCTTGCTCACAGCTGTCAGCAGCACTTTGGGGGTTTTTTTAGATCCCAAGAGAAGGTACAGGATGTACCATCTCAGCCCAGACACGCCAACAGCCCATCCTGGCTGCGGATTCAGCACTAGCCTGCTCCCAGCCCAGGATAACTCTGTTCCTCCTCCAAACATCTGACAAACTGACTTAGCCCTGCTGCTGCTGAGCTCCCAGCGAACATCAAGCGCCGTGCCTCTGGCTCTGGCTGCTGCACAGGCTTGCTTCCACTCATTAATGGGCTTCTCGGGGCTATTCTGCCAGCTTGAACAAAGCCCGTGTGACAGCACACAGCACACCGACAGCAGCTCCCACACAATCACGAGCAGAAACAAAGCTCTTCATTTCCACAAAATAAGGCCCTGTCTGAACTCTCCCTAGCTCTTAGGCAGAAGCAAAGGGGAATGGCCTCACAGCCACGCAAGGACTTCGTGTCGGTCCTTTGTAGTCTGTAGCTGTCCCTTTGATGTAGATAGCCCTTCCTGCAGGACAAACTTTTATCATTACCAGCACTGTGGATTCCCATGACGCCTCCAGCTTTTATTAGCTCCTTGTCACAAGGGTGAGCAGTGAAGTTCTTACCCAGTGGCAAGGTTGGAGGAAGCAGCCACTCTTCCAGTCCCAGCAGCTCTTGGACCTGAGAAGGTCTATTCCTCCACCTGAGGTCCATCCACCACTTTCCTCCCAGCTGCAGCAAGAGGGTAAAAGGACCTGTAAGTTAGGTGCTCCCCATTGTCAGCAGACTGCTCCTCTCCAACGAGACCTCCAAGGCAGCACCTGGGGCCCTGGGCAGTGCTGGCACTGGTGGGCACCCAGAGCCCACCGTCATGAAACAGCACCAGCACCATGTGGGAAGCAAAGAGGCCGGGATGGCTGAGGGGATGGGAGTGGGGAGTACGGTGCGGCATGTTGGTCAGGGTTCACCCCAAGGCTGCTGAGAGCAGCTGTGCAATGGATACGGCTGTCCTGCTTCCTCCTGCATGCCACCAGCTTGGACAGACATCTAAAACTAGGAAACGAAGTAAGAATAGGGTTTAAGCTCTGCCTTCTGTAATTAGAAACTTTCAAGACATTTTGGGGAGTGCTGCAGTGTTTCCCCCACTCTGTTCATCTCAGCTGCAAGGCTGCTTCAAAACAGGGAAGCTTCTTCCTTCAGCATCCAGCAGGTCTGAGTTGGGCCAGGCTGGCAGAGGCTCCCAGGGAGGTCTGGGCTGCAGCAGCATCCACACGTGGATGCTCTCACCGTGCCCCAGGGGAGATCTCCTCTGTGTCCCCATGCAGCCTCTGCTGCTCATGCCCAGGTCAGGAGGCTGACCCACAGCAAACTGTGCTTCTCTTCCCTGTCTCTCAAACACATTGTAGTGGGGACCACAGCTACACCAGGCCAGGCACACACCCCACACATGCACTGGGGATGGTGGCTTTGCCTGCCAGCCTAGTAGCTGGCTTGTAGGCTGCATCTGCAATGCCTGCTGCATGTTTCTTAGCAGGGTCGAGAGCATAGGAGGGCCTGGACCACTCAGTTTGGTCAGGATCTGGTATGGAAGGCCCACTGCAACCTAAATATTTATAGGGAGCATCATCGCCCACCTTCTGTAGCCTGGTGAACAGGATGCCCTCAGCACACCTGAGTAGCTGAAATGCTGCAGGGTACAACAGGATTTTTAATTAAGGTTATGTCTCTGCAGAAGCACTCCTTGTCTGGAAAACCTTTTGGACCAGGCAAACTTCACATGGAAATTTTAAACTTTCCATCAAAGGCAGGAGCTCCAAGTCTTGGCAATGGCATGGGTCCTGTACACACACATGAGCAGGCATATGTCTGTGCTGGGAAGAGGCTCTGCCTGCAGGCCAGCATGCAAATGTCAATCTGGCACGAGGCATCCAGTGCTGCCACGGAAAGCCCACAAGCATCTAATAGCCTAGTGCACAGTACGGAGTGTCCCTGACAACCCTGGTGGTGGGGGCAGCCCCTTGTGGGACAAAGCTCTGCCTGCCCCCACATCCCAGAGGTGCTGACCATGCCCCGTGTCACATACCAGAATCAAAAGCCACAGGAAGGACAACACGTCTGACCCACAGACAGCGCGCTACTTCCTCCCCTGTAGCTGGGGAGAAACAGACCTGACGCTTTGGATCTCAGGCTGACTCCTGCACCCACCATGGGCTCCTGCAACCTCCTGTCTCCCCACTCAGGACCCCCTGCCAGACACTGCTCTGTAGGGCGTGGTGGGGAGATGGACCTCCAGGTCGATCCACATGAAGCTTCAGCAGGGGCTACCGCTCTCCACAGGCCACTCTGACCTACCCAGAGTGACACCAAAGGACGCGCCAGCCCCAGGCTCCGCAACAGTTAAACCCCAGCATTTGCCTTGCAGGAGGGCCAGGAGATCCTATTGCTCAGAGAAATGTATTTGTTCAAGACAAACAGCAGCCAGGCATTGTTTCAGCATGAGTCAAACAAGTGGAAACGCTCCTGTGCCATCCTGTTTTGCTGTCTGGAGGTTTCCCCCTACCTTCAGGATGTGCAGGCAGGCTCCAGGACACTTCCTATTTGCTTTTCTCTTACTCCTCTGCTTCCCCCAAGTGTCTGTGCCCAGTGCCCCAGTTCACAGTGTGCTCAGCGCACAGGTGCAGCAGCTGAACACTGCACAGTGCTGGCCCATGCCTGGACAGTGCAGCCTACAACCAGATAACAGCTGGTCTGAACAGCATCACCTCCCAGAAAACAGTGCATTGTTTACAAAATACACCAGCCTGCATCCATTTACCTCCTTCCATGGGCCAAGTAGGTAACAAGGATCCAACACAGCCAAGTGGATTGATCTCCGTCCATCCTGCCCATTGCTCAAGGGGGGAGAAGATGGCACCCAGACCCTTCCCAGCCACTGGTGTACTGAGCCCTGAGGGTGTCAGTCCACAGCACTGCAGGCAAGCTCAGGAAAGCTCTGCTGACTTGACTCCGATGTTTTGCCACAAGCTGGCTACCCTGCTTTTAAGGCCTTGGTGTTTAAGGGGTGCCGGCACAGCCGTGGTTCTAATCGACACAACCATTGGACAGGGGTGCGCCCACAGTGCTGCAGAGTCACAGCCATAGGCACAGCCCTGGGCACTGTGTTCTGCTTGCAAAACTGGCCTGCTGTGGGAGCAGGTACCAGGACACTGGCATCTCAGCTGCAAATCCCACATCAGCTTGCTGCCCTTGCTGGGAATGCTTGGAGTGCAAAGGAGCAGAGCTGGGATAAATCCCGCTGGGCAGTGCTGGTGCTGCAGTATGCTGCACAGAGTGGGAGGAGAACATGAGTGGAAATCGAGAGACCCCACCATTGCTCCCACAGCCCAGTAACCCTCCTTCACCCCCACAACCACTTTCCTCAGTGATGCTTCAAACCCATGCACGTGGCAAGTCACTCAGCTGGAACTGGCATCTCTCATTTCACACCTACAACACGTTTTTATCTTGCTAAAAGTATAAAAATAGCAAAGTTGTTGGGTTGTTTTTTTTTTTTACAAAGACACTCATGTTTTGCCAGCTCATGTTTTTGTCTGGAAATCCTTTTAGCAGGGAGGTGTGAGCCCCATGGGGCGGAGGGCTCGGCAGGAGAGCAGGCTGGCGTTTGCACAGCTCGCCCCACTCCGGGTGATCTTGCGACAGGAAAGGATCAGGGACTTGTTTTCACACTAAGATCAAAACAGCGCAAGAAGAAAAGCACAACATAGCCCAAAGTGACCCAGAGTGCCAAAACTGCAACAACAGAAAGTTCAGCCCAAAAATGCAGCCTGTGAGGTCTGTTATTGCTCGGCGTGTTTGTCCCCACCACGGGCGGCAGGAGGTGGGTGAGCACAGCTTTGGCTTGGGTCAAACACTCAGCGTCCAGCCCTGCGGCCCCGTGTCCTGTCCCCTGCTGCGGCAGAGATCTCTCCCTCCAGCGAGCACCCCGGAGCTTAGCGCGGTCCCCTCCAGGCGTGCCCCATCCCCCAAACCGCATCCAGGCAGGGGGACACCGTACCCACTCCCCAGGTACGACTGGAAATAACGCGAAGCTGATCCCCCCCGAGAAAGAAATGTGGAGCAATTGCACCATGGGGTAATTGCAGGGGGCAGACGCTTAATCCCCCCGTTACAGGCTGTGCTGCTAACAGGCGGGGTGTCCCCACGGGGCAGCTGCCTGAGGCGGGCAGCCCGACAAGGCTCTGTGGCTGTGCTCAGCTGCTGCTGCTCCCTCCATCCCGCTTTAAGCTCCTACAATTGGATATGATTAACTGGGGCTGGATTTACCATTCTGGGCATCAAAATCCTGCCAGGACACCCAAAGCGGATACAGGAGCGCTCCGAGCGCAGTGTTGCCCTACAGAGATGATACCTCAGCATCCGTGTTCCTCTGGTCCCAGCTCTCCCTGCCAAGAGCACAAGCTGGGAGGGGAGGTGACACTTCTGCCACAGACACAGAGCCGTCATTTTCTAGCCTGGGAACAGTGTTGACTTCTGAAGTTTGAGCAACCAGAAATGCTCTCATGAGCATTTCTCATCAGCTGGCTCAGGCTTCTAGTAAACAATCGGTTGTGATTAATGACCACACGGATCACCAGCAATTGAGCAAGGCTCTTAGATCAGAGACACCAGGACCAAGCTCACGTTCTAGTAACAGCTCTGTACGACCTGCTCTGGAGCCACAGCTCTGAGAGCAGCCATGTGAACATCAGCTCCATCCATAAATCACTTAAGGAAACCCAACACGCTCGTGTTTGGGAACAGTCCTATCACTGACACAGTCCTATATCACTGACACAGTCCTATATCACTTGGACAGAAGCTGAGGAAGATGCGATCTGGCAAGTTTTATACCTTTCAAATCTGTTTTCTTCTATGTTTAATGATAAGGAAAAGGGGAAATGTCCAAACTTCCAAAACACTAAGTGAAAGCCTCACTCCAGGAGTGCAGCCTCTGGGGTGGGGGGGACCGCCAAGAAGTGGGGAAAAACTCACCCACCCAAACTCTTGCACCAGCTCTGTGTCCTACCCTATCAAGAGACCCAAGGAGAGGTGCATGGACATGAACCTCCACAGCCGTGGCCAGAGCCAAGGTGCAAACCCAAGATACTCTCATCCAGACAAACAGGAAGCTCAAATTCTTGCACGAATTTCAAGACAGACATTTTGTTGCCCAGACATTAGGGGTAGCTGCAGTTTCTTTGCAGGACCCATGCCCAGCTACACATAGTCCCAGCTTTACCCCGTCCAGTCCAGGGGTGACTGCTCTCCATTTCTGGCCTCCAGTCAACCCTGCAGCTTGCAGAAAACCCTCTGGTCCCCCAAAGAAGTGCCTGTACAGCTGCTTTTCCATTAGTTCCCCTATGGTGAACTACTTTCTGTGTCAACCCCTGTCCCATCCTGTACACACAGCTGGAACAGCTGCTCCAGATCTTTGCAGCTCAGCATTTGCCCAAGAGTGCTGCTGGACATGTCTTAGGAGGTTCAGTTATTGATCTCACTACTAAGGCTTCCAGTAGGGAAGGAAAAGACATACAGAGCTCTTAAGCCTTTTTATCTTTCTCCAAGAACATTTCCATTAGGATTAGCAAATCTAGCCAAGCCATCTCAGACACTCAAACTCTGCTCAGCTGAGAAGCCATTAAAGCATTCTGAGTTGATGATTTGATTTACCCTCAACTAAAAGAAAACCTGAGGTTCATCTTTGGAACAACACAGGCTAAAGTAAACCAATTTCTTTAAGCATCAGTATGGGAATACCTGGGATAGAACAGAGTATTTCAGTTGGAAGAGACCTACATCTAGTCTGTGACCCTGAAGCCCACCAGCAGCATGTGAGTGGGAAGACCAGGGCCACCCCTTGGTGCACAGCTCCCTCTGCTACCTGCGACCACAGTCAGCGGGAGCTGGGAGACAAAGGGCCTGAAAAGCAAGTGACCATGGGGCTATCTGCATGCTTGTAAGCCCAGGTCACCCAGAGAGTTGCCCACTCAAGTCTCCCTGAGGGTGTATTTCTTCAGCAGAAGGTTCACTGACACTCCAGGGAGCTAGAACCTTTCTTGTCCAAACACAACCCCTACTCTCTCCCTGCCTACAGGGAAATGAAACAACCACCCAAGGCTGCCAACCAACAGGCACTAGAAGACGCATCTCTCCACTGTGTCCAGCATTTTAGGCACTTCTCACATCAGCAGGGGATGGGGTTTGCACTCACTGCAAGCCAGCTAATGGCTGGATAAGGCTGCCTGATCTGCTGAAACGTTATGCCAGGGGGATCCCTCAAATGCTGGGTCAGATATTTTGTGGAAAAAACAGATGGAGAGCAAAGGGAAAAGCCAGACAGTGGGATGCAAGGCAACAGCGCTGCTCAGCACGAGTCCCCAGGGCAGCACTGGCCACACTTTCCTCTTCATTGGACTAACATAATGTGTGAGTACAGCTGAAAGACATTGGTCCCAGATCCAGCTGGGATAAAAAGATGTCACTCCTGCGTGGACAGAGCAGCGATACTCACAGCCAAAACCTCTGAGCCCCAGTGTACAAACTGATGCTCCAGAATGTAATCAGAGCACCTCAATGGGATGGCTGGGGGAGGACACCTATAGCAGATATGCTATAGTCTAGGTATGGATTTTGGCACTGATGTCCAGGTACTTGGCTCTGGAAGCCTTATATCAGTGTGTGAGAACAAGGCAACCACAGCGACACTTCTTTCATACCAACCTACAGGTTTCAGAGTAAGTTCCTCTGCAGGGATTAAAGCAGGGAGACAGCTTCCCCCTAGATTTTCTTCCAAAGACCAACCTGAGCTGAAGAGAAGACATGCCAGCCGCCCACCCTCTCCTCCCCATGGGGAGCTGTACCTGTACACTGGTTGCATTTCCCTGGCAATCCCAATGACTGCTCCCTCTGGGAAGTTGTCAAACTCATCAAACAGGTCTCGGATGTTGGTCTTGTACTTCAGGTCCAAGTCTACCTGGATGATCTGTGTTATTTCTGAAAGCATAGAGAGGAAAAGTCAGCTATATAAGACAAAACTGTAACCAGTCATTACCAACAGCTGCTCAAAAAATTACACCCAAAAAGGAGTTGGTACAGTCAGCCCCGTGGGTAGGGCTCAGCTGATTCAAGGCAAACCCAATCCGGCTGCAACATCCATGTAACAGTACCAACCTTCAACCATGATGACAGCATTTACCACTGTGCATTTGAGGCACAATTTACTTCAGAAAACTATTTCTGGTGACCTCCTGCATCTATCCGCCCCCTCCCTCCTCCCTTTCCAGAAGACTGGCTTTCCATATGACTGACAAGAGCAAGAGGTAGCTTCAACACAGCCTTCCCCTTTCTGGAAGTGCTTCTGCTGGAGCAGCCACACAAAACCCCATGCTCACCTTCTCCTACCTACTTCTGGGAGAAGCCAGCAACTTCACGAGTGTTTCCCAGCTCCAGCCCATGGAGGATCCCTGGCTCCAAGTATCACAGCAATTTCCATCACGGACAACATCAATAATCAACACCCTCACAACACCCTCAGTAACACCCACACAAGCTCATTAGCTGTCAGCAGCCTGACACAGGCTTCCCTGAGGGCAGGGATTACAAGCCCCTCTCTGCACACAACTGCTGGTGATCTGCAGCAGCCTGGAAAACTTCATTATTGCCAGTGGTAATCTGTCAGAGACAAGGAGGGGCATGCAGACCTGGAAGCATCTTCCACTTGCAGTGGGAAAGCGAGGAGAGGCTGGAGGGCATCATTATCAAGGCCAGGGCTGAGCTCGTTAACAGGGTCAGGCCCTAGCCTGTGTTTGTCATGGTCTCCCCTGCAGCACAGAAGACAGATTGATGGAGACGTTGCTTGGGACAGGGTGCAGGAGATGTGCCTCACCAAGGCTGCTTGTCCCAGAAGCCCTGGGGATGCTGTATGGGTTGCAGCAGGCTGAGTGGAGATCAAATCATCAGACAGGTTCCCCCAGCCCTGGGCAAAGCCACGGTCACCTTCTGGCCAGCTAAGCTCAGCCCTGCTCGGGGGCTGTGAGTGGAGCCACCCCCATGGCGTTGTGTAATGCCACTGCTATTTATACGTGTTATGAAAGCCATGAGCAAACTGGCCAGGTTGCTTAGTGCTCGGCGCTAACTGGATTATAAAGACTCTATCGACCTGTTTCGGCCTCCCTGGACAGGTGCTGCTACAGGTTCCTGCAGCCAGATGTGCGTGCCACTGCCGCTCCCATGGCAGCCACCAAACAAGGCTCTCATCTGTCCTCCTGCCCAGTGCTTGCAGGCAGGAGGACAAGCCCAACCTGCTCTCACCCTGCTGCCTGCACCCTCCGTGGCTAAAGGCAAGGCTTCCTATCAGGCCGGTGTTTCTACGTGCTGCCCACGCTCCGGCCTTCACATCACTGGGGCTCCTCACCCTGCCATGCTGGGGACAGGCTGGCTCCCCCGACTCTGCTGAGAGCAGGAGGCGATTGCTCTGCTTCCAGCCCCCAAACCACTGTCAGAGATGCCAGGTTCGGGCAGCTATCTGCTGGCACAGGAAGGCAGCTTTGCCATGTCAAATGCATTCGTCACTTGGTGTCTGTGTTTCAAGCAGATGCTGGGCTGCACAGCAGCGCTGAGTTTTTCGCAGATCCTGCACTAATCTGGAGCTCTTGGCTATTGGTCGTATCTACACTGCTGTCCTCATTTAAGAAGGAAAAAGCCCTGTGAGGCTTAGCAAGAAATATACTGCTTACTCTGTGAAGCATCCAAGCAGACTTATAAATCAAGGAGAAATAGCATCTAAGCTACAATGCAGGCTGTATCTCAATTTATTTTTTTAACATCCATCACTTTCTGCCTGGTGAAGGGAAAGGCCACACTCCCTTCGTCCAGCAGCACGGCAATCCCCAGGCCTACCTAATATTTACCACCACCATAATCCTCTGTTTGCAAAGATTTAAAACCCAGGCGTAGTAATTCACTACAGGCTAAAGCAGGTCTTGACCTGAAAGCAATTTCCCTCAGCCTCTCTTACTGCCTTGGAAATCACTAGTGCAACTCAAGCAGATGAACAGGCATAGCGGAAGACTTCTGCAACAGGGAAGGAGACGTGTATCCCAAATACCCCAAACTTCCCCAGCAGTCCATATCTCAGCGGTGCAACGCCCCAAATCCTTAAAGCTACTGCCTCCAGGGCAACGGGACCCAGATCTCTAGGGTGAGGAGACCCTGGACTTGCAGCACAAGCTCAGTCCGAGAAATGTGGGGGAAGTCTGAGCCCCCCAAGGTGCTGCCAAGGATGGGGAGAGGGGAAGGGGTTCCCAGGATGATCCCAGCACGGCTCACGCTGGTGCACAGCAGCTTTCTGATGCATCATCAGGTTTCAATTAAATCAACTGCAAGGTACGTCATCCGATTGTTCTCTAAAATTACAGATGAGTGCTAACTGCAATTAATCACAGCAGAGAATGAAAGCTGAGCTTGGGGGAAGCTCCAATCCCATCCCTGCTTGCCCCAGCACTGGTCCCATGCTGTGCTGGTAGAGCCCCTCCCAGAAAAACTCACTAACAAATTAGACCCAGAGAGCACAAAGCACTTTTCTGTTTTTTTTTTTAATATTCCTTAAAGTAAGCATGAACTGCACCACTGAGACAAAACGAGCATGGGTGACACTAAGCGCTGCTTTGCCAGATGCAGCTTACATGGATAGATAAATGGCAAAGATGATTTTTCTGCTTGGGACTGGCAAGGGGCCAGGCACTAATATTTATGATGTATCATGCTTTTTTGCCCTTTTACAAAGCACTTTGTCCTGGCTGCCATATGGGGGTAGAGGAATCACGTGCTTTCTTAAGCACAGACTGCTTGGAGGGGTCCAGCTGGAAATGTGGGAAAGGGCTGAGAGGATTTTGCTCAGCAAGCGAGTTTCTGACTTTGCCACACTCTATCTTCCCGTCTGTTCTGTTCAGCTCCAGCTCTTGTAGTCATGGTGCATAAAGGGGGGTTACGCCATGCAAAGCAGAGATGATCTCCATTAGCAGTGACAGCTTTACAGCACAGGCTGGCCCACTTTAATGTTCATAATGTTCTCCTGCAGCCTCCTACCAGCAGCAGAACTGCTGTCTGGACTTGGCTGGCCAGCCATGTCCAGAGGAGAAATACTTAAGGGATGCATGATCCCACAGCAGGATCTGTGGTGCTGGAAACCAGGAGAGAAAGCCAGCACCAGTGCCTTCACCGCCAGCAAGTCACTGCCTCCCCGGTGCGGCAGGCAGCCAGGGCAGAGGCATGCAGCAGCAGTGTGCCCTCCCCAATGCACAGGCAATGCTGCCACCCTCCATGCGCAGTTGGCACATCCACAGGTCACCTAGTGATGGCCAAACCCAGTCTCTGGAATACGACATGTGATTTGAGAGGATCCTATGTGAGCTACCGACCTCCTGGACCCTTGGGTGTAGGTGTGGGGAGCCCAGGGTGGTTCACCAACTGTGCATCGGGCTCTAACACACACGGCAGAAAAGCTGGATGCAGCAGCCCAGCCTCTGCGGGTAGCACAGGCTGTTCTGCAGGCAGACTTACACTCATCAAAAGAACCTGCTCTGTACTGGGACTGCTACCCTGGCAGAGCTGAGCCGGGATGGCAGGCACAGGGCCAGGGGCATAAGTGCTGGCCTCGGCTCCAAACCCTCTTCCCCCACACCGACCACACCAGATGTGGGGCAGAGGCATGCCAGCACTGGCACTCTACGGGGAGGGACAAAGAGTGACAATAATAACTTGTGTCCAGGAACAAACAGCAAAGAGGAGAGCTGCCGTCGCAACGCAAAAGGCAGAAGTTATCCAGCAAACAGCCCAGCTTAATCACTGTTAATTGAGCAGTGGTCTAACAGCTGTAGAGCAGAAGCAGCAAGAATTGAAATCTCTGAGAGGTGGTGTAGCTCTCTGGCCCGCTGACAGGCTCGTGTTGGCACACGCTCAGCTCCCTTCTCAGAGTACCAAATCCTGCCTGCAGCTGGTCTGGCAGTGGAGACACTGCAGGGAGCGGTGGGATAGCAGGAGGGGACAGGCCACCACCCTGACAGGCTGCACTGTGCCCAGATCTCACACACACGCCCAAGGCAGATACCTGTCACCAATGCTGGTGGCGATTTGGCTCTGCTCCTGCCATCCTCTGCACCAGGCTCTCCACCTGCCTCAACAAACCTCTTTTTAAGGACCTAAGCACTCCGGTGCACCATGCCAATGAGGAGATGCTCCTCTGAAACATATCAGATGGGAGCACCCTGACCTCCCTGTGCCTCCTCTGTATACCAGCAGCGATTTCCGTGGCCAGATACTGGCCTTGTGCTCAGGCAGAGCAGAAGAGGTGAGTGAGATCAAGGAGGACACAGGATTGTCGGCTGTGCTCTGCATGCTACATGTCCCAGGCACGCCGCTTCGCTTTTGTCTGTGGAGCCAGCAGCAACAATTCCTGCAACACAAGGATGCAGAAGTCCCCTCCATCCTTCTGGAGACCGTGGAGGGGGGCAATGGCTTCGCAAGGGCAGGGTGATGGGCAGGGACAGACAGGTGCCAGATGCAGAGCAGCTCCAGAGACCCTTCTGCAGGGCGCGCAGTGGCTGCAGCCAGCACGGGTGACAGCGAAGGGACAGGAGTGTCCCCTGCTGGCTGCAGCTCTGGGTGCTGCGGGGCTGCTGCCGGGGACTTGGAAAGGGCCAGGGGGCGGCTGTGCCGGGGGGCCTGTGCATTTTGCCACTTCATTTGAAGTGTCAGAAAGGAGAAGGCCGAGCAGCCTAGGGTCTCTGAGCTGGGCTCAGCCGGGCTGGAGGACTCAGGTGTGCTGGGTGGCAAACGCTGGGCACACCTGGACACCTTCCCCTCCACCTCCCTCCACTGCTTTGAGTTTGACTGACTACCAGTCAGGGTTCTTAGCTGTCCCCATCGCGACAGGGTGAGATCCCAAGGAAAGCAGGAGCTGTGAAGGACCAGCAGCGACTTTTGGATTGCTGCCCCGGGCAGTAACTCCTGGAGCAGGGCGGCAGCAGCCCCAGCTCCAGTGGGCAGTGTGCCTGCGGCAGCAACACATAGCTCTGCGAAGCCACTTGCGCTGGCTGCGAAACCAGGATCCTCCGCTCTCACTGGCTCAGAGGGATGCATGGCCAAGAAAAACACCACTCCCATGGCCAGCACCAAGGCCAGGCGTGGGTGCAGGGCAAGCCACAGGCTCCACAGATCCCCACACAAGCTGAAGGCTGCTGCTCAACAACAGCAGCCAGCTACCCCCGAAAGCGGGGGCTGTAGTGTGCAGCTGCAGCACCACAAGAAGCCCAGTGTGGATACTCATGGTTTGTTTACACAAACATGCCCTTCTCCATCCTGCCCTTCACTAGAGGCTCCCCATGTCTGGCTCTGTCTCCCCTGCGCTGCCAGCTGCCCCCGGCCACTCACCCTCCGGCTCTCAGCAGGGCTGTAAGCAGCTTCCTCTCGGCTGCTGCACTCCCTCCCAGCCCTTATTTTCACTGCAGATAAAGTTTCCCCCTCTGCTTCCAGGATTAATTGCCACCCTCACAGCTGACCCCAGGGCACTGGAGAGCCCTGCACACACAAGGCAGCCAAGGCAGGGGCCTGCATGCATGCATGTAAGCACAACACACTCTGCAGAGCTTGCTGCCAGCGTGCTGGCAACTGGGGTGCTGCAGTCTCCCTTCCGAGGTCCTGATGCTGCTCCAAAGCCCACCCTCCTAAGAGCAGACAATCTTGCCAAGGTGCAGATAGTTTATCTTCCTGATGCCCACTTAAACACAGGTCCTTGCCTCTGCCATGCAGGCAAAGGTCCCCTCTGCTCCCTTGGGCCAGCCTAGGAGTCCCCCTCCCCACCGAGAAGCCTCCCTTCCCTGCAAACAGGGTAACAGGGGAGAGCAGGAGGCCAAGGGACATGCCAAATTGCCCTGGACACTAGCCACGCCATGACGCAGGTGCCGATCAGGCACCCAGAAGAGCAGTGGCTGCTGCATGGCAATTCCAGCCTATCAGCTAATTAAAAAATTAGGCTGCTTACAAGAGACAAATGACAAATCATTGCTACCACCCACACAGGGCAGGCACTGGGCGAGATCAGGGTTCTGGTGCAGCAGCAATGGCCTTGCATGCTGATGGCAGCATCACTCTGCTCACCTTGCTCCACACCCCACAGCCACCTCCAGAGGGATGGAGAAGGCTCAGCAGGAGATGGATGAGTTTTGTTCCAGGAAATTAATTTTTCCTGTGCATCCAAGTGGCTTCTCATAAGCCATCAAAGTCTGAGGGACTAGTATTTAATGGTGCTCAACACCTTGGCTCTTAACTGGACTCCAACGCAGAGACATTGCTGAGCAAACAGCTTTCAGGATGAAGCTGGAAGTGCTGCTGGGGAAGGAGTGCGAAGACACTTTTTGGAGCTGGAGGAAGAGCAGCAGGAAACCTTTTAATCAGACAAAATATGGTTTAATTCCAGGTTGCCACGTACTACAAAACAGTGTGGATGGAAAGCTATGAAGTTACAAGCAGGTGAGATGGAAAACAAAAAAAGATATAAGAAACTAAATGAATGAGCTCATGGCCTGATTAACTGTGCATGGGAGGTAAAGGGCTGTGGGGCTGCAGGCAGATTTTGTCCTTGTTTCTTCCTCCTAATCTTTAGTGAGCAATGGCAGAGTGGGGAGCAAGGCTGTGAGGGAGAGCAGCCCCCATCAATGCTGGGTGACACCCAGCAGCTTCTACCCTTTGGGGATGGGGGAATGGGACTGCCTAGGGAGGGAGGGAAGGAGGGAAGGAAGAGGGCAGCACCCACTCCAGCATCAGGCACCAAGACCCAGCCGCTCCCTGGGGAAGGGGCAACCAGCCACACGCACCTGCCCCAGCCTGACAGATCTAGGACACCCAAAAATAACCAATGGTGGCACTGCAGTGAGGGGCAGCCAGCAGAAATTGTGAGAAGTGACACCGGCCCCAAGGGCTGCAGGTCGCACCAGCCCCAATGGCGGCAGTGCCACAGGGAGGGGCCTCTGCCATGCCAAGCACCCGGGTACCTGCTGAGCAGCATCTGCGTCCCCCTCACTGCCACAGCCCTTCCCAACTGCTCCTCCTCCTCCACAGGGCTGTGGCTGAGGGGGTCTTCTGCCAGGAGAGGCACGGACAGGGATAGTATCACATTTCCGCAGGTGAGGGCACCCCTGACACGACCACAGCCTCCATTTACCTGGGGTGGGTTCATTTAGAGGTCTACTGTTGCCTGCTCCCCAAAAGCACCACAAAACCAGCTCCCACTGCACAACAGGCTCACCTCAGTGAGGAACAACAGCTCCCTATTGCTCGCAAATCCATCGGTGCAGCCTCTTCTCATCACAGGATGACATGAGCGCGTGCAGCCCCAAGACAGGCCAGGGTAGGAACCTGGCTGTTTTTCATGTGGTCACGGCATGAAGCAGGGAGGTAGGTTTTGAGAGCACACCAGAAACTATTAACATTCCCTCCATCCCTGTAAAGATGAAAACATTTTTTTGCCACAATATAAAACCCTTCAGCTACTGTAGCATCCCATGGGAATTGTGGCTTGGGAGCACGTGGCTCTGGGGCCCTCTCCCACGACTCCAACACAGACCCCAATTTTCTGTGCCTCTTCACAACATCTCCATGTCGATACTGCAGGATCGAGCCTGGAGGATATGGGACATAGGCCCTATCCTCCCAACCCTCTGCATCTCCATGTACAGGATGCTGCCAGCGTGCTTGTACAGAAGCACACTAGCAGAAGACAGTTACTTGTCAAGGCATTGTTCCAGCAAATGGAGTACTCTCCTGATGTGATGTGATCTACCTGGACTTTGGTAAAGCCTTCGACACAGTTTCTCACAGAATTCTGACTGAGAAACTGGCTGCCACTGGCCTGGACAGCTGGACCCTCAGCTGGGTTAAAAACTGGTTGGATGGCCGAGCCCAAAGGGTGGTGGTGAATGGAACAAAATCCAGCTGGAGGCCGGTCACGAGCGGCGTCCCCCAGGGCTCAGTCCTGGGTCCAGTCTTGTTCAACATCTTTATCAATGATCTCGACGAAGGGATTGAATGCTCCCTCACTAAGTTTGCAGATGACACTAAACTAGGAGGAAGTGTTGATCTGCCTGAGGGTAGGGAGGCTCTTCAGAGGGATCTGAACAGACTGGACCGATGGGCTGAGACCAATGGGATGAAGTTTAACAAGGCCAAGTGTAGGGTGCTGCACATGGGACATAACAACCCCATGCAGCGCTACAGGCTTGGGGGAGACTGGCTGGAGAGCTGTCAGGCAGAGAAGGACCTGGGGGTGTTGGGTGACTGCAGACTGAATATGAGCCAGCAGTGTGCTCAGGCGGCCAAGAAGGCCAATGGCATCTTGGCTTGTATCAAAAACAGTGTGGCCAGTAGGCCTAGGGAGGTGATTGTGCCCCTGTACTGGGCATTGGTGAGGCCACACCTCCAGTACTGTGTCCAGTTCTGGGCTCCTCACCACAAGAAGGACATGGGGCGAGTCCAGAGAAGGGCAACCAGGCTGGTGAAGGGGCTGGAGGGCAAATCCTATGAGGAGTGGCTGAGGGAGCTGGGCTGTTTAGCTTGGAGAAGAGGAGGCTGAGGGGAGACCTTCTCACCGCCTACAACTACCTGAAGGGAGGTTATAGAGAGATAGGTGATGGTCTCTTCAGTCAGGTGACAGGAGATAGGACAAGGGGGAATGGCATGAAGCTGGGCCAGGGCAGGTTTAGATTGGATGTTAGGAAAAAATGTTTTACTGAAAGAGTTGTCAGGGCCTGGAACAGGCTGCCCAGGGAGGGGGTTGAGTCACCTTCCCTGGATGTGTTCAAAAAAAGGGTAGATGAAGTACTTAGGGATCTGGTTTAGTTTAGGATGAGAATGGTTGGACTTGATGATCTTAAAGGTCTTTTCCAACCTTATTATTCTGTGATTCTGTGATACTTCCCTGCGGAACCCATTCCCCCAGCTCCCAGGCTCTCTGCATCCACAGCAGGAATGCCCCAGGTGCCTGGCCTCCGCACAGCAAGGTACCCCAAGAAGGCAGACTGCAGCTCAGCGCTCGCTCCAACACGTCTCCTCGCTGGCCTCTGCCCTCCTCCAGCTCTGCTCGGTGGGAAAGTCGCAAGTTGCTGCTTGCAGAGGCCATGGTCTCTGGGCTGGGGCTCCCTGAGCAGGCAAAGGCTGAGAGCAGTTTCATGGGAGACCAAGCTGGAGCCAGCAGCTGGAGCCTGCTGCGAGCAGCTCCAAACCCCACGCGGCCTGGGACGTGGTCCTTAGCAGGCAGCTGGGACAAACATTATCATCTGGTCTACGCTTAACAGCCAGTGCAGCCGTTGATAATGAGCTGGAGAAATTGCCCCATGCAGTCTGAGGGCAGGGGGAATGCTGGACTTCCCATCTGATCCTAGTGGGTCACAGACATGAGTCTGGACACCTCTGTGAAGCCAACAGTGCAGCTCTCTGCCAGCAGTCACTCCCCCAGACATGATGCCACTTACTCACCTGCCACAGCAAGCCATGCTTCCCCCCAACACACACACGGACCACACTGTTAGCCCCTTGTCCAGCCCCCAAGGATGGGGGTCAGGAATCCCCTGGGGAACCCACAGCTTCCCCAGCTGCCCCTCTGAGACCCCATCTCCTCCTTGCCCCAGCACCAGCACTCTGTCCTGGTCTGCCAGGCAGACCCGCCTAGCATTGCAGCTTCACATGTCTGTAAGGAGGGTGGTGATAAAACGCTTGCTGAGTCCTCTTAAACCACACAACTAAAATGACAAGTGATTGGACGGATCGCAGCCAGTCAGGAAGTGAATGGCCACTTCTGGATGGGCACACTGAAAAGGAAAGCCAAAGGGTCCAAGTCCTTGTCCTCCCTTCCCCTCCTAGCACTGCTCTGCAAGTCCCATTTCACACTGGCATCGTTCTCACCCTGGCATCTCCTCCTAAGCGTGAACCCTGCTCGTCCTCTCTGTGTGTAACTCCCATCACTTCTCCCCGACAGAACCACTGCACCGCACCAAGCCCTCCTCCAGCTCTCCAGCTCCTCAGGCCTGGCCACACCGCATTAAAATGGGATTTATGAGCCTCAAGCACAGACAAGCGTTATGCAGTCTGCACTTCTGCACGCTGCATACCAAGTCCCCAGTTGGTTTAAATCAGGTTAACTCCACTGATGTAAGACATTTAAGGCAAGAGAGTTCCATGATTTACAGCAGCTAAGAAGCTGTTATAGTTTGGCAGCTGCGGGTTTTAGATCTGAAGTTTTTTGGGCAAGGATCCCAAGAACAGTGAAAGACAGAGCAGCTGAATGGCAAACCCCATTTATTCTCAGTGCAGCAAGCACACAGCCAGCACATGTTCCACAGAACTCTTGTTAAAATAAAAGAAAAATAGCCCTGATGTTGACTTTTTGGTGCCACTGGTCTGCAAAGCCAGGACCCCATCACAACCCCACAGCTCCAAATGAATCACTAAGTCATGACGCTACAGAAATGCCTCACTTCAAAAAATGATAGATTTGGGTAACCAAAGCCAGGCAGCTTCAATGCAAAGGTTGCTAGCTAGTGAAAGAAAACACTATAGCCTTATTAATACAAATGCAGGCACACACCAGAGTTTAATATCCAGACCTGGGCCATCGTTTCTGCTGGAGGATGCCCGAGCTTCCAATCGGATCTGACTTCCAGGAAGAGCCTGGTGCTAACACTATGAAGCCAGATGTGCCTGCAGAGGTGCACAAAAAGCAGCAGCATTCATGGCAGATGAAATGGCACCAGGAAAATTGCTGATATTCCCCCAAAAGGTTTAGCCCTTTCTTCTCCAGCTTAGCAAAGAGGCTTCTTCACAGCAGTAGAGGATGATTTGTGAGAGCCAGGAGGGTGGTGGGAGTCCAGTGCCATTCCCACACCGCCGGCAGGTGGGCAGCAGAGCTGCAGCCTTCCCTGCTGCCTGCCGTCCAGTCCCGGCTGCGTGTCGGGAAGCGGGGAAGGGGCTGGGGAGCTCCGCCAGCCTATAAATCACCAGGCACCCAGCGCAGTAAATCTGACCTCCCTTGCAAGGGAAATATAAATCAGCTTTACTAGCAGATTCTGGAACAAAACCTAAGCTTGTGAAACTGTAAAAACGCCTCTTTAAACATCCTGTACCCCGAACAGACCACTGACAGCCCCGTCGGGCGGGGGCACAGCAAACGAGCCTTGCAAGAGATGAGGAAAGGCGTTTCAGACTGAGCAGCTTGTTGCTGGCAGCAGCACAGCACGAGAATCTTCAGTGCACGGTAAAGGCAGAGCAGGGAATCTCGACAGGGCAATTAGCCAGCATTAATGCTGTCGTTTATATTCAGTGTCCTTCAAAGCCCTCACAATGCAGACACCACCAGACAAAAAAGGGAAATAATTACCCAAACCTGATGGAGAGTGAAGTACAGCACATCCGCTGGAGACCAGCGCCTGGACTGGACCCTCGGAGCTGCTCTCGGGGAGCACAAGGGGAAAGCACACAAGGCAGGTCATCTCCTCCCTGCCTGCTTTTCCCTAATCCTTCCTGCACACATTAAACACCACTGCCCCACCACTTAAGGAGCTATCATGGGATGGCCGTGCCTCCCAGACAGGGGCATGCCCAGAGAAAGCCCCACAAACCAGTAGAAAGGCAGAGGCCAAACTGGGACAGGGCTCAGCTGGGGACAAGGGAGTCACTCCTGCTAATGTCCCAGCAAAAGCAAGACTGTGCCTGAGATCTGTGGTAGGAGGTCTGCAAGGAATACTATGGCTGGACAGAGGCTCTAGATGCCGAGGAATGTGCCGGTGGTGCTAGCCACCACCTACTTTAGCAACACAGACATGTGGGAAAGGGCCACCACCACATGCCATCCCCAAGCAGCTTGGAGAGGCTAGTCACCTCTCCTGGGGACAGACAGGACCTTGGGGCACCCTGCTGTGGCACTGGGAGGGCAGCAAGCAGGCTGAGGGACCTCTGGGGAAGGAGTTTGGAGCTCTGGGATGCAACACCCTCCTCATGTGACCAGTCCAAGGCTGGAGAGCATGCTGGTCCCAAGCGCAGCACCCATGCGCAGCCAGGGAAGGAAAACGTGGCATCAACTGAGCCAGCCCCTCTTCGCCAGCTGCCTTGTTTTCCTGCAGATTTTTTGTTGTTCCCGCACTCAATAACAGCAGAGTGAAGTCACAATAAGGAAACTAAACAGCAAAGCTTTCCAAAAACTCAGAGAGCCAAGAGGAAAGGCTCGACAGCCACTCTCTGCTGATGTTTGCTAGCACACAGCCAGGCAGCTGTGCCACGAACATGAGGCACCTCTTTCTGCTGACACCCCATGGAGAAGGGGGACGTACAGTGCAAGTGCATTAGCTCCCCTCACGCCCCTCCTACCATGTCAGGGCATGAGGCCAGCTGCTGTGTGGCATGGATAGCCCCCTGCCACTCCTGCCACGGAGACCTGGCTGTGTGTGTTCTTGCACTGACAGTCCTTCATTACAGGACAGAGCAGAACCCTGGGAGCCCACCCTAAAAATCTGTTAACTTTCTTTGCATTGCACATAGCGATGGATGACATACCGGCACAGCAGTAGAGGACAGCCTGTGTTGCCAGAGGCAGGTGCTGCAGCAGCTCAGCAGAGGCTTACCTCTGGGCATGATGCGATGCATTGCCACCGACAAGAAGAAGATGGAGTCACTGTAGTAGGTCCCCGATCCAGCACTGAAGTGTTTCTGCATGGCTTCGACGATTGGAAACAGCTCTTCCGTCAGCTCATTCACATCATGGACTATTACCTAGGAGAGATACCAGAAACACCACTTGGCCACCGGCTCTGGGGACCGGCTGGAGCTGGCAGCCCTTGCTCAGCCTGCACGGGGACGGGGGGCTGTCAAACACCAGTACCGCGTGTAGCAGTGCAGCTGCACAAAGGGGCCCATCTGCCCTGGTCCCTGCACACTGCACACCCACCTGCTGTGAGGGCCAGCTAAGGCGTCAGGGAAGAAGGGAAAGGTTTTCATGACCATTTCACCAACGTGAGACAGGCTGCGAGACTCAAATCCACTGACACGATCAAGTCTGTTCAATGTTTGGGGTTTTCTTCTGGTCCGTTCCCACTGCCTCATGCAACCACATATCTGGTTTCCCATATGGAGTCCATCAGGAGAGGTGATGGTTCACTCCACACTCTGGCATCCTGCCGTTTGAGGCAAGCCAGGCCACGTCACTTACCCCGAGGACCAAGACTTGCTCTCTGCTACAGAGGCAAGCTGTGACAGGGCCAGGGACACAGCCCGGATTTCCTGAACCTCCGCCCCGCATGGAGGCAAGCTCTGCAGCACGTCCCACCAGGGCTGGAGGGGGAAAGGGACAACGAGCCACAGCATGCTGATGAAAATCCAAACATCAGCAGTTACAGCAGAGCCAACCAACTTCTCTAGATGGATCTCAGCCCGCTTGTGCTGGAGCTTTGCTCACGCTCAGCCAGCAATGACCTGCACTCCTTAGCCTTGCTGGAGCCCACGCACCAGCACAGATGCTGGCACACTGGCTTAGGTCGTGGCTATGGGCCAGAAACAGGAGCAACTGCAAATGTACCTTGTCAGCTACTGAAATTTTACAAGCTTGTAATTAATTTTGGTCAAAGTCCGATGAACAGGAACTTTCACACAGCCTGATGCTCGTTACACAGGCTGAAGGATGCAGGTCACTGAATCACACAAGATAACAGGAGGGATTTCCAGGGTAATTGAGACAAGGGACATGACCTGGGTGCGGATAAGGGGGAGTGCAGGAACTCGAGTGTGGAGACTTGCGGTCGCGCCGCCTTCTCCAGGTCAGGAAGAGCAGGAAGAGCCCAGCAGGAACTGAAGGCCAGTGAGGACATGACTGTGAAACAGTACTTGAATTTTGGAAAGGGGAGTCCACACCCCTTGTCTGAGGGATACAGACACTTCCTTCAGGCTTCAGCAGGGAACTCAACCCCAGGACCTCGATAGGTCCCTTCCAAACTAAACTATTCAAGAGTTCTGTGGTTTCACTCCTTTTTCCTACTAAAACTTCATTTGCTTACAAGCAAGGAGCCCTACATTACACACTTAAACATACAAGATACAGCATTTGCTTTGTTTAAACCTAAAGCAAGTCAAGCCTTCCAAAGGAAAAGGATGCAATGACCATCCATCCTCTCTCTGGACTGCACTAGAGCTGCTCTGACACTCAGCAGGGCTGGCACAGAGACAGCAGTCTGGAGCTTCTTCCTCCCACACTTTCCTGCAGAAAACATTACCCCTGTCAAAGTGCTCTCATATCAGAGCAGGGCTCACTGGAGCGAGGGAGCCGCTCGTGGGACCCACAGTACACCGAACAGGGCAAGGTGATGGGCCCATCCTGACCCTGGGCACAGCTGCCGAGCCCAGGGTGGGGTACCACTGGAGGTCAGTCACAGTGGCATCCCTACAGCCCCCCTCTGGGGAGGGCACCCCAAACACCCGCCTGCAGCCAAGGGCTCAATGCTGGTCCTTGCCAGCAGCCAGGTGCCGTACGAGAGCCCTTGCACAGGCTCTGTGGCCCACGTGTCCCCTGCAGGGTGGCCACGCTGCTGATGTCCTGGTCGTTGGGCTAGGGGCCAAGCGCCTGCAGAAGGACGGCAGGAAAAGCAGAGAGCACCACGTACCAGGAACTGGGAGAGCTCATCCAACAGGCACACCTGGCTTTGGGTAACACTGCATACACAATCCCTCCCCGAGGACACAGTAGGGGAGGAACGTTACAGCAGCATCTTGTCCCAGCCGTGCCAAGCTCCATGGCTGGCTCTGCCAGCATGGTTTGCACTGGCAGTGCTGTAGGGACAGGCCGGAGAGCGACACAGCTCCAGGAAGCAGGTCGACAGCACCAAGTGCTGCTGATGGCAGCTACCCCAGGTGACCAAACACAGTAAAACGCCACTATGCTCCAGGTGCAAAGGCACTGACCACCTGTGCATGGAGATGAGCACCACCAGCACCACCACCAGCACCACCTCCCGAGGGACGGGTGATGCTCTGCTCCCAGCCCAGCCTGCTACAGGCAGCTCTGGCATCTGGCCAGGCTGGAGAGGCACAGAGGAGAAATTCAAACTGCCCCTCTAAGGTCTGCACAGCACACAGGAAACAGCTGAGCAGAGGGGAAAAAAAGTCAAACTAATTCTAGTCACCTCAGAAATAAACAGAGTGCCAAGCACCAGTGGACAAAATCATGGGAAAAACTCCTGAAACTCCAGACGCAGCATCATCAGCCTTCCCTCCCCTGCCAAAGAAAACAGGAAAATATGTGTCTTTTGCCCACCCTTTGGTCAGGCACTTCTGCAAAGCAAACTCTTGAGCAGCTGAATCTCCTTTCCTCAGCCACAGCCCAGCCAGGCTTTCCAGTGCTGTGAGGGCTTCTCCTCTCCCCGCTGCTTACTTTAGCGTGGCTTGTTGATCTGCTGCTAATTTTGTACGTCGTTATTTATTTGCGTAGCAGCTCTCAGTAAATCCCTGTAGCTAAATCTGACCACGTTTGCTGAGGACATTAAGAAAAGTAAGTTCTAGGAGTTTCCTGTGCAAGCAGAGTTTGTAAACACACATCCCGTGCTGAGAAGAGCCTCTCAACTGATTCACTAGGAAAAAAACCAACCCGCATTTGGTTTCCCTCTAACTTTCCCTCCTTCTCACACCAGTATATTTGTGGCTCTCTTGTAAGTGTGGGGTGACAGCAGCTCAGTTACATTCACCCCAGCACATCCTCACACGGTGCCAGTACCGCAGGGAGTCAGGGTTTGGTAGCATCCTCCATGGGGCTGATCTAAACAAGCAACCAGGAAGAGCAAGGAGCCCAGAGCAGGGTTCCCTTCATTCTCGGAGGGGAAGGGAATAAACAAGTGGTATGAAATGGCACAAGGAGTCAGACTGTGCAGCCCGGAGTTACAGGAAGCAGAGGGAGTTTGGGCCCTTTGCAGACAGAGTATGAGCTGCTGAGACGTGCCCAGGCTCGCTCTGGGCCCTTCCTGCTCCCTGGGAAGTGTGAGAGGCTGCAGAGATCACCCTGCAGCCCCTGGGACAGGACACGCTCTTGGCAACTGGGAGCATAAAAGCCCTGGTAAGAGCCCCACAGAACCTCTGGAAGCCAGGACTCAAGGCCAGGGTATGGCAGGAAGGACTGGCCTGGCTAGGGGCCAGTGAGTGGTGATTCCTTCCCCTGGCACCGAGTCAGGTCTTCCTCCATACCGTGCCGTACGGTACCACTGCAACCAGGCTCTTCCAGCCAACTTCTTCCATCCACTGCTCTCCACCCCATGGAACAGCCACGCCAGCAGCATGCCACGGAGCACCAGCTCCATCTGCCGCTGGCTGCCGGCATGCTGCAGTCCCAGTTCCACGTCTGGAACTCATCTGCAAAGGCACCATGGGGCCAGTGATGCCGTGTCACGACCACCTCATGACTGGGACAGCCCAGGTCTGCCCTGCCCTGTGCGGGTACCACGCCTAGGCTGCTCCCACGCAGCCCACTGCTGCGCATCCTAAAGGCCCCTGTTCTCACCCCTCTGTGTCCTGCCCTGTCAGGCTGCAGCCAACTGCTTCAGGCTCTGGGAGACTCTGAAGGCTCCTGAATTGGCTTGGTGAGAGACCAGAGGTGGCCCATGACCCTCCCCAAGGGCTTGGATCCAGATCTGATTCCTAGGCTTCACTGATCCCAGCTCTGCCAGGAGGGAAGGGCAAGGACGGCTCTAGAAGGAGAGCCCGAATCACATCCTTGTGAAGAAAAGGTACGTTCATGGCCAATATCAATCCTGCCTCAGCAGTGCCCTCTGAGCACTTTATCAAGCCTCATCACCGAGTCTGCTCTAGCAAAACAGCATAAGAACTAGGAAAGTGCTCTGGGGACACAAAAAAAAAAGCCAGGAAAGGAGAGGTCTTGGAATGGAGATGGGTTACTGCTGGAGTACCCCAGGACCAGGTTGAGGATCAACCACCTTCGACATTTAGCAGCACAGAAGTTCCAAGTTACAGGGATATCTCCTGCTGATAAAGAGGAGGAACGAGGAAGGCTGCAGCAAGAATAAAAAGGCACTGCCACCTGCTAATGTACCATAGATTGTCCCAGTATTAAGGGCGAGCTTGTGTACTTCGGATGTGTACCACAGCCTCTGCTCTGTAGGAACTCCCCACCTCAGGGCAGGGAAGCGGACAGGCGAGAAGCGCACTGCAGCAGCAGGCTGGCCACAGCACCAGGATGCACCAGGGAGGGAAGAAGCCATCCCACTGCGCACATCCCAGCAAGGCCTCACCTGAGGTTACACTGCTTACATCCCAGAGAGATCAGTTCTAGCACAAGAGCTGCCCACCAAGCCGGGAGCCAGGCTGTACCACGAGTCCACGAGCACCTATGGATAGAGGCCCACCCCACAACACCCATTGCTGAGCACCCCTGCCTCCTGCTCCCACCTCACACGTTTACCTTGCAAACCCACGTCCTCCTGGAGAAGCAATGCTGGCAATGCTGCTGGCGCAGGGATTTGGTTTGTGAGCAGAAGGCAGTAGGGCAGCCACAGGCACGCAGGGGCGTCTGCAGGTGACACGGTACCACAGACCCGAGCCAGGCTGTCGCACCGCGCCGGCGTGGGGCACTGCCAACGCACCCCTCCGCGGCAGGAAGGAGTCCCGAAAGGAGCTGTGCGCACCCCCGGGCAGCCGGGCGCTGCCGGCACGGGGCACGCTGGGTACGCGACCTGAGCACCTGCACTAGTACCGGGCCGTTCGGGGAACGGGGGAGGCGGGAGCGTTTGGCAACAAGCGGCCGGGACGAGCGAGGCTGAGGATGCGCCTCCACTCGCGCCTCAGCGGGGTTCAGCTAGCAGCGACCGCGGGAAAGGCGAGAGATCGGAGCCGCAGGAGAAGTTAAGGGCGCTTCCGAGCCAGGCCCTGAGGCAGCCCCTCAGGCCGGGGCAGGGCCCCAAGCCCCGCAGGCTCCCCGTTCCCTGCCCGGGAGCCGCTAAGAAGGGGGGCATCCTGCGCGGCGCCGCTCACTGCAACCTCCCTTCCCGGCGGGGCTCCCGCGGGCACCCCGCACCGCGCCCGGCCGCCCGCCCGCACCTGGTGCCGGAAGGCGGCGCCACGCAGCAGGTCCCGCAGCAGCCCGAGGCCGATGTCCCGGCTGGCGCCCTCAGTGACGAGGTGGAGGTGCAGCGCGTCCCCGCCGCTCAGCCGGCCGTGCCGCAGCAGGGAGCGCAGCGCCGCCTGCGCCTTGGCGCGTAGCGCCGGGCTCCGCTCTGCCTTGGTGAACATCATCAGGAGGTGCAGGTCACGGCCCCCCTCCGCCTCCGCCGCCGCCGCCGCCTCCCCGCCGCCGCGCTGGGGGTGATGGTGTGCCGGGGCGGGCGGCGTGGCGCGGAGGCGGCGGGTAGCGCTGGAGAAAGTCTCCCCGCCGCCACACAGGTAGTAGAAGGCACAGACGGCCAGCGCGGCGGCCAGCGCCAGCGCGCAGGGCTGGGAGCGCGCCCAGCCCCGGCCCCAGCCCCAGCCGCGGCCCATCGCCGCCATGCCGGGGGCGGGACCGCCGCCATGCCGCGCCCGCCCCGCGCCCGCCCCGCGCCCGCCCCGCGCCCGCCCCGCGCCCGCCCCGCGCCCGCCCCGCGCCCGCCCCGCGCCCGCCCCGCGCCCGCCCCGCGCCCGCCCCGCGCCCGCCCCGCGCCCGCCCCGCGCCCGCCCCGCGCCCGCCCCGCTTTAACCAGCTCGCCGAGGTAGGGCGCCGGCAGCCCCTCCGCAAGGCAAAGTGCCGGAGCGGCACTGAAGGGCCCGGGGCGAAGGAGGAGCTTACACGCCCTGTGCAGGAAGAGCCCCCAGGAGAACGCGAGCCTTTTCCTGCCGGAACGCGTGAGAAGCTCCGAGTACGGCGGGAGAGGCGGCTTCACACAAAGCAGCCCCCTGCTGCTCGGCGAGAGGAGGGTTTCTCAGCGGCTTGCATCGAGACAGGGAAAGGCCGGGCTACTAACAGAAGAGCGAGGGGTATATTTTTCCTCCTCCATCATCTCCTTCCATGGAAGGAAATAGCATACACGCAGGAAGATAAAACGTAGGAAAGGGGATGCCCCAGGCGGTCCATCCATCCTTCTCCCAGCATCGCCTTTATGAGCTGTCCCCGCTTAGGAAACACACTCTTGTGCAAGAGAAGCAGCATCCATGGGGACTGGGCAGAGAGGGCAGCTTGCAGAACTGACTCTGAAAATACTGTCAGTTTATTAAATAATCATCTCAGTCCTTTTGAGAGTGTAAAACTATTGCACCCTTAGTCCTTACACATCATTTGTAGTTCTACCAAACGGTCCTGTTATAGTCGCTGTGGCCAAGGAGCAGAGGGAACATCCACACTTTCAAGCAGAGGGTTGCAGAGAAGCACCAACGTCCTGGAAATCAGCGCCAACCCTGTGCTTCACCTAGATCTTACCTGTTTTCTTTAGTGTTACATAGTTTTTCCTCTACTGAGGAGAACCCTAATAATTTGGACCACATCTGCGCTGATGTCATACTGCAAAACAGGAGAAACTTCCTTTTGTGTGGGGATTTAGAAGGTCTGGTTGCATTTTCTAAAACTATTTCAGCTCAGTATGTAAACGGGTCAAATATAACCCCTCTCTGGAGTAAAAAATGGGGCATTAAAGCAGGATCCTTAGTACACTAGCAATAGAAGCCACCAAAGATAAAACCCAAAGCTGCTGAAATCCTGGAAGGACTACCACTGATTTCAGCGAGTTCTGGGACTAGGTCCCAGTTGGCAGGG